>LPNX010216109.1:92209-105401 GCA_001517045.1 Pseudotsuga menziesii | reverse complement strand
CAAGGAACATGTTGAAATGGGGCATTGTGAGGATAAAATTGTTTAGATCGTCTCTAGATTCAGATACAAGAGACGATTACAAGTAGGTTTGAGTGGAGGTCTTATTGTAGATGGTGTCTATTCGATGCAATGGCAAACTAGGGAGGTGGATTTCCCCCCTCCTTAACTTGCAGTTCCAGTATGTCATCGCCCATAAATGATAGAGGCATCCAGGGGATGGATTAGGGGAGTTCAGGGATAGAGGTGGGGATGGGATCTCCATTCGGGAAACAAATGGCACTTTGGTGAGTGTTTCCTATGTGCCTAGGTCATTTCTTCTCTTTAGATCAGATCGGACAAATTACGAGAAAGGGTGGAGATCTCGAAGGAAAAATAACTAATAGGAAAATTTATTGGGATATGTCCTGGAATCCTCAAGGTAGTTATGATTTGTATATGGGATCCAAGGGTTTTTTCACCATAATCTTATTCAATCAGGATGATCGAGATCAAATCTTAGAAGGGGGGCCATATTTTTTCTTTTCAGCAGGCTTCTACATGTGAGCTTGGAAAGAAGGATTTAACCTCGAGCAAGAAGATAGGAGGGTATCCCATTTTTGGATATTCTTGTACTCTCTTCCTTATGAATACTGGGACTGAAAAATTCTACAAGATATCGAGAATATGTTGGGATATTTTTTTAAAGTATCAGAACAGACCAAAAAATAGTGGTACATGAATTTTGCTCGAATCTGTGTCTACATGGATCTTTCAAAGGAGATGTTGGAAGCCATCAAACTAAACTAGGAAGATGAATAATGGTAGCAATTGATTGATTATAAAAACATCCCATTCAAGTGTAGATAGTTCCATGAATATGGGCACCTTAACAATAATTTATCAAATAATAGCCAGCAGCCATTGGCCAAAACCCAGATGCAGGAGAAGATGGAGGATACAAAGGCATTCACCCAATTTCGGAGTAGAAGAAGAACTCCTTGATATGGTCCTACGTTACAACAGGGAAGAGCATCAAAAGGGGGTAAGTCAAATTCTAGTAACATATTCGACACATTTAGTGAGAGTGAAGAGAAGTAGAACCCTCGCAATAAGGAGGAGATCAAAGAACCCCATCCTAGCTTGGCGGTTCCCAAAAGGGTGGAACGGGTGGGTCAAGATGATCAGGAGGAAGCAATGGAGGAATAGGGGGTTGAGGATATGGATCTGCGAGAGATAGATATAGATGAAATAGAGAAAGAATGTGAGAAAAAAGGGAAAGGGTACATATATGGGTGTCAACTATAGCTTCTTCAGTAAGCCATTAATAGAAAAATTTCAATCAACAACTTTGGGTAGCCACAGAGCCCCAGAAGGGGAACAAGAGAAAGCAATATGAGGAGGACCCAAGGAGAGGGAGGAAGATGAACAGAAGAGGATAGAGGAAATATGTGTCAATCTCATTGAATCTGATCAATATCCCACTATTGTGGTAGCTTTCACTGAAGTAAAAAAGAGTGAATCAATGAAAATAATATCATGGAATATTCAGGGTTGAAACCACCCTAGGAAGATTAAAGTACTACCAAAGAATATTAAATTTGAGAAGTTGTTTATTCTATGTCTCCAAAAGATAAAGTGTAAGTCATAAACCCTAGAAGAAGTAGGAAAAGGATATGGAAAGGATGTAAAAAATAGAAATATATGCCAATGGTGAAGTGGGAGGGTTAGTGATCCTTTGGTGTCCACAAGTGGTAAGTTCATCAAATACTTGGGTGGTTGGTTTCTCCTTGTCGGCGGATTTTTTTATCATAGATTCTATAGCCAAATGAATTGTAACTAATATCTATGGCCTGATCTCATTTGCACATAAATATTCTTTCCTCAAATTCCTATGCTGGGTCAGTGGACGAATGCACAACATCCTAGGGTTAATGGGAGGGTATTCCAACCTTATCTCCTCCCTGCATGAAAAGGAGAGGGAGAAGAAAAAATATTGACATATTCCAGGAATCCTTTAGGGATTTTATAGAGGGAAGTTAGTTTCTTGACTTAGATACAAGAAATGCATGGTTCATATGGAATAATAAACATGGAGGGGAGTATCATCTAGCATCAATATTGGATATATTCTTGGTATCAGAGGACATAGCTAAGGAAGAAGGAGAGTTTTATTCTAGTGTCCTTTTGGCAGTAGGATCAGATCATTGGGCAATTTGTTTGTAGCGCGACAGGTCAGACATACACAATAGGAAACTAGGAAAATGTTTAAATCTGGGAAATTCTATCTTGAACATAAATATTTTAAATCATTAGTTCAACAAAGGTGGAAGGAATTTTTCCCTCCCACAAGATCAGGGATGTATCAATTCCAACAAAAATTGAAGGCCCTATAATATAGGATTCGTACTTGGAATAAATAAGACTTTGGAAACATAATTGAGGATAAGAAAGATTAATATCACAGCTGGAGGTTATCCAAAGGAGGGGGATGAATGATTTCTATGGAGAGTATCTAAAACAAAAGGAAGAATACCTACTATCTTATATATCCTTGAGATAAAGGAAGGAAGAGATGTATAGGAATCAAAGGTCTAGGAACCAATGGCTTCAGGAATGGGATTGTAACACAAAACTATTCAATAACTTGGTAATTCAAAACATGCATCGATCAAAGATCCACAAACTGAGGGATATTGATGGAATGTAAGCTGAAACCATATAATGGATAGAAGAGGATCTGGTTAACCACTTCAAACATGTCATGATGAAGGACAGAGTGGATAGAAGACAAAAATTTTCAAAAATAACTCAACACCTCCAGGCAGTGATCTTTTAGGAACATAATGATATTTTTCCCAAACCAATAGAGATTCAATAGATTGAAGAGGAAATGCATCAGATGACCTTGGAAAATGCCCCTAGACCATATGGTTTCACCTCCAATTTTTCCATTACTCATGGGACCTCATAGAAAAAAAGTTTGGCAAATTGTTGTAGAGTTGGGCCAATCTCAAGGGGTTCTAAGGGATTTCAATGCGACCTTACTGAAACTCATCCCTGACTTAGGAGGAGTGGATGGGACTCATAAATTCAAACCCATAGCCTTGTGAAATTTCATTTATAAAATAATTTCCAAATCTGTAGCTAATAGACTAAAACCAATACTTCCTCTTCTGATTGTCCCAGAGAGATCTATGTTCATGTAAGGTAGACAAATACTATATGGCATTAATTTGGTCCATGAGGGAATTTATTTCCTCAAAGTAACCAAAAGGAAGGGATGATCATAAAACTTGACATTGAAAACTCCTATGACAAATTGAGCTAGTAGTACATCAGATAAGTCTTGGATTCCTTTTGCTTTCCTAGAGATTGGATTCAATGGTTTAGCAATATGGTTTCCTGTACCTTCTTCTCTATTATGTTGAATGGCCCTCCCTCTCACATGATGAATCCATCAAGAGTTATTTGACAAGGGGATCACCTCTCTCTATTTCTCTTCATCATCATGGTGGATGGCCTAAGTAGCCTAATCAAGACTCAAATAGCCAAAGGTGAAATCCATGGTTTAAACCTTGACAATGGCGTAGATAAGTACACTCATTAGTAGTTTTTTGATAATACCATGCTCATGTGCCACCCTTCAGACCAAGAGGCATGATCCTTCAAGAAATGTTTGACAACATTTTCCAAAGCCTCTAGGTTGGACGTTAACCAAGAAAAAATATCATATTTTTTCTTTGACACTCCAAGGGTGACTCAGAGAAACACCAACCGTATCCTTGGATTCTCGGTGGGAACCCTACTGTCAAAATACCTCATATATCCTCTAATGGAGGGGATGATCAATAAAGTGTAATAGTAGGATATCCTAGAGTGGATGGGGAAGAAGTTATCAAGGTGGGTCTACAGGCCCTCAAATTTAATGGGTAGATTGACCCTTGTTAAGGCTGTTCTCTAGGCCATGCCTATATACTTATTTTTGGTATTTGCAGGTCCTAAGTCATTCCTTAGATAAACACAAAATATAAAACATGTGTTTCTTTGGGGTGGTATCCTAAATAAGTCTGAATTAGCGCTCATTAGCTTGAACAAATTATGTCATCCTAAGCATAGGGGAGGGTTGGGTCTTCATGATCCGAAGAAGATAAACAACGTGCTTGAGGCCAAGATTTGGTGGAAATGGTACATATACATGAATGAGCCATGGGAAAATATTTGCATATGAATCATGCCTAGGGTTGATCTGGCTACAATTTAGTTCATTTAAGGGAAGACAGAGATTGATTCCATGAAGGTGGGTAACACTTTTTGTCCAAATTTGGTGATGAAAACTTGATTTCTTACTCATGTGATAGGTAGAATCCCTCTAAACACATATATTCCATGTTAATTTCGATTTACAGTAAGAAAACAAATTGTAGAATATTATGTTGCCTTCCCAATGATATTTTTAAAAAAATATTCCAATGTCATTTAATGTGTGCAATTTTTGATTTAATAAACTATGCGACCTTAAAAATTTGAAGTTAATAAGTGGCTCGTGTCCCTCCCCAATAATTTAATATTACATTAATAATTTAAAATATATATATATGAGCATGATCTACACAAAATGTACTGTGGTCTACATATTTTTTTGTTAATTAATTTCGCAATATACAATTATTTATTATTTTTCGAAAGTGACCACATCTGATTTCAACATAATTTTATACACATGTGTCCATCCTAGGTTTTTTTTCACTGTTTTCAAAAATTGAAAAACCAAAGATACCCTTTTGAAGAGGACACGTCGATGTGTGGGATGCCCATTTTTAAGAAATTTTTGGATGTGTATATTTTACCGTGCGGATTTTTCTTTGAGCTGCTTCGAAGTTATTATCTGGTTTTCCAAGTGTAAGTTTTAGAACTAATAAAAAAAACCATATGAATTCCAAAACGCATGCATGATATCTCAATGGATAGAGGATTAGGTGACGAACCTATCTATATGAACTCCGCTCAGTTGTGTGCCACGAATGATAGGCTTTACACCCCTACAAGACACAGAGAAACATTGATTTTCCTATAAGAGGGATAATTCTCTGTTTTTTAGGCCCTTGATCGAGGTATTAGCTCAATCAAGGTATTAACATCCCTCGATAGAGGTTTTGAAATAAGCTCGATCGAGGTTTTATTAAAACCTCGATCGAGCTACTATTTAAACTTCTTTTTATAAATGTTTTTGCTAAAGAACCTCGATTGTAGCCTTAAAACCTCGATCGAGGTTTTCTTAAAACCTAGATCGAGACATTAAAACCTAGATCGAGGTTTTTTTAAAATCTAGATCGAGGTTTCTATAAAACCTAGATCGCCATCTTAAAACCTAGATTGAGGTATTCTTAAAACCTAGATCGAGGTTTTGTTAAGCCCTCAATCGAGGTGTTATGACCTTGATCGAGGGTTTAAAAATTGCTTGATCAAGGTACGTTTTTTTGTTTTTTCCAAAAGCGGCTTGCCAAAAAGTGTAACCCAGCTCCATGGATGCTCCCCAAACTGAGATCGCATATTTGGACTTCTTCCCAATGAACAAGATGTCTTTTTTGGGAACACTACTTCTAGAAAATAAGAGATGGGCACACAAAAAACTTCTGGGATGATTCTTCGAATCACCTCCCTAAGCTATCATACAACCTCAGGTGGAAGATGTTAAGGGAAAGAGGTATAGGACAAGGGATGATAAAAGATTATCAATATTTCTCTAAGGTGGTGAGTGATGGGGACTTCCAAAATTGGAAAGGCCAAGGATTGGTGGTCGTGTCTTACTCCTTCTGAGGAAACTTAGGAGGTTTAGGACATTATCCAAGAGCGGTGCATTCAAAGGAGAGGTAAAGGACTAGTTGTGATGGGGGTACTCGCCAAAAGGAGTTTTTAGTAGAAAGGAGGCATATGACATATGTACTTATTGAAGCATATCCCTAGAGATACTTAGAAAAAAATATTCGCAATGAACCCTTGGAAAAAATTCGATAGCTTCATATTGTTGGTCATGTAGAGGAGAATATTAATTGGGGAAAACTTAGGAAAAAGAGGTTTTGTGGGTCCTTCGCAATGTTCTTTAGGAAACAGGAAATAAGATACTATGAACCACTTGTTGTATGGGTGCCCCTTTATCTCATCAGTTTAGGACTAGGGAGAGGTTATTTTTTGTTGATCAAACAAGGTCAAAGGCCTCCTCGGTCAGTTGATCAATAATTGGAACCTGGAAGCCTTCCCAAACCCCATCCTCAAAATGTTGTGGTATATTTTTTCATGCTTCCTACTTTGTGTGATATAGAAGGAAAGGAATTGCATGATATTCCAAGTTAAGAAAGCCATTGAAGAGAAAGTTTGGGAAATACTAACTTGCTATATTAAGGAGATAGTGAGAAATAACAAATGGATGGATAAGGAATAGGAGTTAAGAGATAATTATACTAGGATTGTCGCGAGGTGGAGATTAGAAAAGAGGATTTGGGGGGGGGACATAAGATTGTATAGGTTCTCCCACTGGCTAATATGAATTCCTAATATCACCCCCTAGGAGAAACCTTTAAACTCAATTTTGATGGTTCATCAAAGGGAAACCCTGGTCCAGTGGGGTTTGGAGGTGTTTGTCGTGATTCAACAAGATCAATTCTTTATGTATTCTATGGCTTCATTGGAATAGATTCGAACAATGCGGCACAGAGTGAATGGATTCTGCAAGGGTTAAGGATAGTTTTTGGGTTTGGATGGATTTCGACGACGGTAGAGGGATATTCTAGGATCATCATTTATATGGTAAAAAAAATTTGCCATGAGAAAATAGTGGATAAGGTTGCATCTACCTACCGCATTCTAGGTTGGTTGGAAAATATTGCGGCCCTTCTCTCTAATAAATTCCCTTGGAATTTCAGCCATGTCAAAAGAGAGGCAAAAAAAGTGGTTAATCTTATGGCCAACATGGGTGTCGATGGAGGACAATGCATTTGTGAAGGACAATTGATGACATTTAGAGGAGTGGAGTGGATATACCAATGAAGGCACTCTGCTAATGCATATCACATGGCATCAAGAAGGGGAGGAGGTGAAACATAGGATACACATGTATATCCCTCACACTTTTAGAATGAATCATAGCTGGATATAGCAGCACAAGAGACTCTCGCAATTCGAATTACTTTGCAAAAACTAGCAGAAAGCTTGGAAGAGTAACAAAATTTACATACGCATGTGAACAGAAAGTGGATATTATTTAACTTTCTAACATATGAATGTGTTTATATCAAGGATATATTATATTAGGAATAATTTGTGAGACTTATGAATCCAATTGGGAGTGTACATGTGTCATGGAAATATTTGACCTCTATTCCCCTGAGGTGAAACAATGAAGCTCCAACTCAGCCCAAACTGTCACAAAATCTATTGTCAATGTTGGTGGAGTGTGTTGGTTAAATAATGAATCCAAGTCATGCATGGCTAATAAAGTAGGAAGGCCGCCCAATGGATAGTTGATCTAATGGCCAATGCAATGGGAGACAGAGGAGGAAAATTCAGAGAATTTTCTAAGTGTTTTGGCCATTGGCACATTGGAACACTTAGACAGATGGATCGCTGGCTGAGCATCGTTGTTCCGGATGGCTAGACAACTATCCTTCCAACGGATAAATACTCTAACCGTCAATGGTGCATAATTTTCAAAAAATTTCTAAGTGTTGACTTCGTCGGCCATCGAAGCATGTTAGCTATGCAGATCGCCGATGAAAATCAAAATGAATTAGATGATCCTGCGCCACTGTTGTGGATATCTAGAGGACTATCCTTTCGACGGATAGAGCCTGCGATCGCCAATGTCACAGAGAAAGATATTTCGACAACCGACCTAGTAAAGAAAAATCAAAATTTTTCTCCAAGGCCCAAAATCATCGGCCATCGAAAGACGATAGTGGTTTGTGCGCCCGCCGTTGCAAAAGCCTAGAGCAATAGTCTTCTGATGGGAAAAGTTTTGACTGCCGATGCTGATCAGGTTATGATTCTGTTCGCTAATCATAAATCATTAGTATATTGGGTCGTTGATTGGAAAAATATCAAAGATGATGAGCCACTGTTGCGGCAGCTGAGTGAACTATTCTGCTGATACATTAGTCTTCCACTCACCGATGTCGAGGTGTTAGTGAATTATGGTTTCGATAACTACGGCGACAACAAGTAGTTGCTTTAATCGATGAAGGATAGGGGAGATGGAGCCGAAAAAATCGATAGAAGGTAGAGAAATTCTTCACATCAACAGAGAATAAGAGACAGTTAAGGCGATGAAGCGGTGGAAAAGAAGACTAAAGAGAAAAATTTTGAAAATTTTTCTAAGTCGTAGAATCATCAGCCATCTACGATGGTTAGTTGATAACATCACCAATGATTAGGTGATTTAGTTGCCAATGAGCTACGTCAGATAAATTTAATTGATCAAACATCCGTTGTTACAGCTGATTAGTAGACTATTCCACTGATGGACATTGTTTCGACCGTCGATAGACCTGTGGCTATGGAAGGCATATAGAGATCGTGGGCCGACGTTGCAGACATATAAAAAACTAATCACTCGATGTTGTTCAAGCATCGATGCCACAAAATCCTAGTCGCTTCGACCGCCAACAAAGTCATGAGATGTGGAAGATATAGTTTGATTGTGGGCCGTCGTTGTGAAAGTTGAAGGGGCTAACCGTCCGATGCATAGGGCACTCGGCCGCCGACACAACAGGTTAGTCTATGCTATCACCGATGAATTTCAGAGAAATAGACGATTACGGACCCGATACTATGAATGAAAATAGACCAAGGAATTGTCGATAAAACTCGAAACAGTAGACGACCAACTTGCTGATACAGTAGAATAAATTAGAGGTTTCAGCTGTTGAAACGTCGGAAGATTACTAAGGAGAGGACTCGATGAACAGTTGGTTTTCTTATCGATTCAAATTGGAAGTCTAGTTGTTTTTCCCGTTGAAATGACGGAGAAAAATAAAGGAAAAAACCACTGATGAGCTAGGCATTTTGACCATCGTAGCGTCGAAAACTTAGTTGGGAAGGGGACCGATAGGGAGAAAGAAAATTGGGTTTTCCAGTGGAATGTTTAGCAGTTCCAGCTAGTGCTCTAGTGGGATTCACAGTGAATTTCTCATTGGGGTTCTCAACAGTTTCAGGACTAGAAAAAGGAAGAAATCCCTAGGTGGTTGGAGTTTGCATTTAAGACCCAACATTCAGTGGTGTGTTTTGCCTTCATTTTTGAAATGATGTGATTTTCACATCCGGGGTCAGAATGAAGCATATGGATATGCGTTGGAAAGATTATCCAGCAGGGAACAAGGGAGAGCCACCAGAATTTAAGTGTGGAGAAGCAAAGTGCTAAGTGATTTTCTTAAAGAGAAAGGTGTTGTTGTCAAATGGACAAATCTGGGAAATTCCATGCCTAGAGGTAGCAAGACCATGCAGTCAAATCAGATGCTGTGTGGAAGAGGACTTCCATGCAAGGATGAGGGACGTAAAAAGGGAAGTTTCCTTTTTTATTATTAATACATTTTATAAGTTTTATACATGAAATGTATGAGGATATGCCTTGCATGCATAGGATATTACATGCTGGTAAAAATAGTGAGGATTATACGTTTATAATGAACCACTAATGATGATTATTGCATTGATTTTGGAATTAGTGGAAAAAAAAAACAATGACAACATGAACATGGATGAATATGTTGCTGATGCTGATGAATGTGACTAGAAACACTACGGAGAAAGGGATAAGGCAACAACTCCAGAATGAAAATTTGGTGGGCAAATTCTGCAATCTCCTTCAAAGGACCAACCAAACTGGTAATGTCAAGGGTGTAAGTAGGACCATGAAGGTAAGAGTTTAATTATGACAATTTCCTGGAGTGGTAAAGGTAAGAGATCTCATACCATGTGGATATTTGAATGTCGTACTATCTTCATATAGAAATATGTTATGCATGTATTATGTGGCTATGTGTTGATGTATATGTAACTTTGGAATGTATTCTTCTATGTATCTTATGTATTGTAACCCGATGTTTATTCTGGGATGTTTCTATTATGTATTTGAGTCATGTGGTCATGCCCTGATGTTCTGATCGGGAGGATTAATAATGTAATCAAGCCATACCAAGTCATTAGGTAAGTCCCCAGAGTTTCGGGGCACTTGAGTTATTATACACTAATTAAGGTGTAGGCTCGAGTAGTAATTATTAGGTTGATCCTACGTGTGAAAAGGCAATTCAAGTGAACGGATGAATATAAATAGAGAGTGAGAGTCTCTCTATTTATCACATTGTGGAAATACTTCACTTGCTCTCCCAAGTGTGGCGCACTACTGGAGAAGGAAATTTTGGGACTAGACAGAAGACAGAAGACTACTGCTGTTTTGGGAGATCTCTTACTGTTTTGGTGTTGATTCTATCTTAGAGGAAGTTGCGGGGTTTTCTCCTTTATGGTTTCCCCAAGGAAAACTCTTTGTGTCTCTTGTCTCTTGTGTTCTGCTTGTGTTTTATTGCTGTGCTTGTTATTCTCTTAGTGAAAAGATCCTAAGATCATAATGCTAGCTTAAATGTGATGAAAATCTAACATGGTATCAGAGCTAACTTGAGAAGAAGACATTGTGCAGCTACAGGAGCTAGGGATTCCTAGTTTGTGGATCTTCCTCCACATGTTTTCAGCAAAAGTATGCTAGGATGACTCTCCATTGAAGGGTGCATCTTTCTGTCGATGCGGAATTCAATTTCAAGCATTTTCAGTTTCGATGTGGAAATTAGGGCTTTCTACAGAAGAGGAATTTTTGAGTGAGACCAGCATACGGTTATTCTCCTCATCAAAAACGAAGTTTAGAGACCTAGACCAAGAAATTTGGTTGGGTGAAACTCCAGGAAAGTCAAACCCTAGTTTGGCTCTGAGCTAGGAGAAACCCTAAATACTAAAACTGCTAAGTTTTGGTACAGTCACTATATTTAGATATTGGAGAAGTCTCGGAAGCTAAAAATTGTAGGGGCCGAAAATAAAATCCTGATGAATCCTGTGTCCAAAACTCAGACTGAGATTCACTGTACTCCAGAAGATATGATCTCTCCAAGTTAGGGTTCCAGCCTCTTCCAGAATTCATCCCTGAACAGGATATCTGGGGAGATCTGCAATATCTTGAGCTACTAAGGTCCAAATGGAATTCCTAAAGATGTTCCAGAAAGGGAATGGACTGTAATTTCGGTGTTCCAAATATCAGACTTGGAATATGAACCAGTGACACACGGCATGTCGTACAACTTCGCTGTTATGAACAGTCCTGTAACAGGTCACCTTGGGAAAAGGATCATAAATCCCAAATGGTGAAACCAATTCTGATGAAACCTATGGTGATGGATCCGGGACATGCGAGACTACCTCTGTACAAAATTTCAGACATACAGGATCAATAATTTTGGAGATATCACAGAAATAATAACAAGAATTTCTGCAAAAGAAATCAGTAAATTAGGGCTTCCTCTTTCGGGAGCTTCCCTCCACTGTTTTCAGAAAAGGAGTACATTGGAGAGATCCATTTGAAGAGATCTATCTGTTTGTACAATCAGATCTAAAATTTTCCAAGTTTTGAAAATTAGGGTTTCTGCGACAAACCCTAGATCAACGAACTCCGGGACAAGGACGGACACCTCAAATTGGTAAGATCTAATCTTTTGTATTTCCATTTGAGGTTCTCATTTCAATATGATCTATCACAATAGCTTGATTATAAGCTTGGTGAAGTTGACAACTTCCAAGCATATAAGTATTTGATCTCTCTGAAGAAACTAGATTGGACACCTACATGAGTATAGAGGTTCCAGTTTCAGAGGGAGACAAGGCCAAAGAAGATATCATGCTCATGCTGCAGAGGATGATGAACCATCAAGAAAGAGATCCATATATGAAAGTGAAGATTCTTCAAGTGAGGATGAATATGTTCTGATATCATCTCTCACAGGTAACATTACTCATGGAAATTGTGATTGGCTTATAGAAAGTGGGGCTTCCAAACATATGACGGGATTCAAGGAATCCTTTGTAAGACTATCAAACATGAATCACCTCACAAGGTCAAACTAGGAGATGACTACCAATATCCAATAAAAGGTAGTGGGGAATATTCATACAAGCTAGACTCTGGTAAGTCTCTAACAATGAAAGAAGTATTGTTTGTTCTAGGAATTAAGAAGAATCTTCTATCCATTTCAGCCTTGGATGCAAAAGGAATGTGGGTTGCATTCATCGATGTCAAGTCATCATGTGGCCAAAAGGAAAGAAAAATGATGATGCAGTAGTGATTGGAGAACAAGAAGGAGGCTTGTACAAATTGAAGGGTCATCCAGAACAAGCCTTGATCCATGATACAGTAGAGCCAAATGAGCTTTGGCATAGAAGGCTTACACATGTGCACTACAGAGCACTACCTATTGCATTCCAAAGAAATCATGATGGAGTTTGCAAAGGATGTGCAAAAGGGAAGAATACAAAGAAGACATTTACTAGCAGCAAAAGCAAAGCCAAAGGCATTCTAGAAATCATCCACTCCGATGTATGCGGTCCAATGTCATCAAACTCACTAAGCGGGTATGCATACTATGTTTATTTTATTGATGATTTTTCTAGAAATACATGGATTTACTTTATGAAAAACAAAGATGAAGTGTTCAACAAGTTCAAGGAATTCAAAGCCTTGATCAAGAACCATACTGAAAAGAAGATCAAGACCATTCGGTCAGATAATGGTGGAGAATTCACTTCGAATGAATTCAAAGAGCTATGCAAAGAAGCAGGGATTAAGAGGGAGTTGTCAACTCCTTATAATCCACAACAGAATGGGGTTGCAGAATGGAAGAAACGAATTTCAAGCTATTTGAAGGGAAGAACAAAAATCAGAATATGACCTAAAGAATCCAGTTGAAGAATGTGAAGATCTAGAATGCAGAGACCATGCAGTCATAAGAGTCTCTCAAATCAAGAACAACTTGAAGTGGTAAAAGAAAAAGTAAAGAACGCAGAAGTGATGATGGCCACCTTGAATGGACTCCCAGGATCGTGGAATTCATTCAAGGAATGTGTTCCGAAAGGAAGTGATTACTTTCAGCAAACTTTGGGAAGAAGAAGAAGCTTGAATCATAATAAG
>LPNX010216109.1:81353-91815 GCA_001517045.1 Pseudotsuga menziesii | reverse complement strand
AACTTTTGAAGAAGTTCAAGATAGAGGATCTTAGTATCCATTGATCCTAGATGGATACTACTTGTCACTCCAGTACAGAATGTTTCAGTGCATAGAGTACAGAAGACAGAGGGAGTATGATGCTTCGCTTCAGAGGGAGTGATTGCAGAAGATCCTGAGGTTCGACATGGTACGACAGGATGGGAAGATTACTGATGGTTCTAGGCTTTACTGAGAGTAAAGTGGATTTCAACCTTTGCTTCAAGGTTGAAGACAGAAGACAAGTGATGCTCCTGTTATGTGTTGATGCACTATTGTTCTAGGCATGGAGGTGTGGCAGAGTACAGATGGGATCTTCCTTGGACAAGGGACGTATGCAGTAGAGATCCTGAAGAGATATAGGATGATGGACTGCATGACCACACCTATGGCATCGAACCTAAATCTATTGAGTGATGCTTCGTCAAAGTCGGTTGATGCTATGATGTATTGTCAGATGATTGGGTCATTGATGTACCTGACAAACACGAGACGAGACATTTGCTTTGCTGTGAACACCTTGAGCCTGTACTTGATAGATACGAGAAGTGTTCACTTGATTGCTGCAAAGCATATTCTGAGGTACCTGAAGGGTACAATTGATTATGGGCTCAAGTATGATGTGAATCAGAAGATTAACCTAGTGGGTTATGTTGATTCAGATTGGGCAGGCAGTGCCATTGACAGGAAGAGTACTTCGGGATGTTGCTTCAGTATGGGATCAGGTGTGATCTCTTGGTTTAGCAAGAAGAAATCCTGTGTGGCACTGAGTACAGCTGAAGCATAGTATGTCGTAGCTTGTTTAGCTAGTTGTGAGGCAGTATGGCTGCGGAAGCTACTGTCTGATATATTTGATATCCAGTTAGATGATACTTGTGACAACCGAAGTTGCGTGAAGTTGTCAGAGAATCCAGTGTTTCATGACAGGTCAAAGCATATTGAGATCAAGTATCACTATATCAGGGATATGGTGTAGAGAGGAGCAGTGAAGCTCCTGTATGTTGCGACGGAGGAACAGATAGCTGATGTATTGACGAATCCATTGGCTAGGATGAAGTTCAAGTACTTCAGAGAGAGACTTGGTGTTCTCCAGATCGAGGCTTCCTCCCAGAGAAAGTGATGAGACCCATAGCCATTCTAGCATGGTGAGAGGATTGGTTCCTTCCATGGTCAGATGTAAGGGCTAAGCCATTCTGTCATGGCGAGAGGATTGGTTCCTTCCATGTCAGATATGAGTGCTGAGATCCATATCCATTCTGACGAGTAGGTAAGATATAAGAGCTGAGCCATTATGTCATGGTGGTAGGGTTGCTCCCTTCCATGTCAGATATGAGTGCTGGCCATTCTATCAAGCAGGATAGATGTAAGAGAAATTTCCATTCTAGGAATGTAGGCACCTGGTCAGTTACCAGGAACACTCAGTATAAGAACTGAGTATCCATTCTGATGTGATAGAGGGATGTGTTCCCACTTGATTAGATGTAAGGGCTGAACCATTATGTTCATGGATAAAGGATTAAGTTCCTTCCATTTCATATGTGATTGTTGTCCATTCCGACGAGCAGGTCGGATGTAAGGGAAACTGCCATTCTCCAGGAGAATGGAGGCGCCTGATCAGTTACCAGGTAGCTCAGTCGAGGAGGACCGGGGGCCATTTTGATATGATTGTTGGGATGTGTTCCCCTCATGATCAGATATGAGTGCATGCCCTTCCATCATTGTGAGCAAGATGTGTTCCCACCTAGATGGATGTAAGTGCTGAGCCTTGTCACAGATGATAGTAGGTGTGTCCTATCATGCTGGTGACTGTAAGTTCTATGTTATTTCACAGATGATAGTAGGTGTGTCCTATCATGTTGGTGACTAGAAGTGCAGTGCCTTTTCACAGATGGTAGTAGGTGTGTCCTACCATGCTGGTGATTGTAAGTGCAGATCCTTTTCACAGATGGTAGTAGGTGTGTCCTACCATGCTGGTGATTGTAAGTGCAGATCCTTTTCACAGATGGTAGTAGGTGTGTCCTACCATGCTGGTGATTGTTAGTGCTGAGCCTTTCCACAGATGGTAGTAGGTGTGTCCTACCATGCTGGTGATTGTAAGTGCAGATCCTTTTCACAGATGGTAGTAGGTGTGTCCTACCATGCTGGTGATTGTTAGTGCTGAGCCTTTCCACAGATGGTAGTAGGTGTGTCCTACCATGCTAGTGGATATGAACGATGTGCCTTTCCACAAATGACAGTAGGTGTGTCCTATCATGCTGGTGGTTGTAAGTGCTAATCCATTTCACAGATGATAGTAGGTGTGTCCTATCATGCTGGTGAATGTGAGTGCTGGGCCTTTCTGATGGGATTTTAGTTTACTACATGATAATATGTGAGTGCTGGGCGTGCCTTTCTGACGGGCAGGTCAGATATAAGTGCTGGGCGAAGACCTACATGAGGGAAGGCCTACAACCAGCATGAAAAAGGGCTGGCTCTGTAGAACTTCCTATGACAAGAAGAATCATGAGATAGCACTAGTGTTGATCCAGATCGAGTGATGATCCAGATCCAGTAATGATGATCCAGCAGTAGTGATCCAGATCGAGTGATGATCTAGATCCAGTCCAGTGAAGATGATCCAGATCTAATGATGACTTGAAGACGAAGATGACTTGAAGACGAGATGATCCAGCTGATACAGAGAAGAAGACCAGTGCTGAAAATTGTGTCGAAAGAATACCTTCCTAGTTAAGAGGGAGTGTTGATGTATATGTAACTTCGGAATGTATTCTTCTATGTATCTTATGTATTGTAACCCGATGTTTATTCCATTATTTTTCTATTATGTATTTGAGTCATGTGGTCATGCCCCGATGTTCCGATCGGGAGGATTAATAATGTAATCAAGTCATACCAAGTCATTAGGTAAGTCCCCATAGTTTCGGGGCACTTGAGTTATTATACACTAATTAAGGTGTAGGCTCAATTAGTAATTATTAGGTTGAGCCTACGTGTGAAAAGGCAATTCAAGTGAACGGATGAATATAAATAGAGAGTGAGAGTCTCTCTATTTATCACATTGTGGAAATACTTCACTTGCTCTCCCAAGTGTGGCGCACTACTGGAGAAGGAAATTTTGGGACTAGACAGAAGACAGAAGACTACTACTATTTTGGGAGATCTCTTACTATTTTGGTGTTGATTCTATCTTAGAGGAAGTTGCGGGGTTTTCTCCTTTATGGTTTCCCCGAGGAAAACTCTTTGTGTCTCTTGTATCTTGTGATGTGCTTATGTTTTATTGCTGTGCTTGTTATTCTCTCAGTGAAAAGATCCTAAGATCATAATGCTAGCTTAAATGTGATGAAAATCTAACACTATGATCTTAGTAGCCTGAAGAAAGTAAGCACTGATGATCTTGATTATAGTAATGCATCCTATATGAAGTAGTCATTGTTAGGCCATGCATGGTATGTTTGAGTGCATACTATTCATGAATCAATGCAAGATATCATTGAGTGGATATGCATTAAAATATTTCATACATCTTGTAGTTATGCATTGAATGAATGCATATGAAGGGTGCGAGTAAATGATTACCTAAGTATGGGTGCAAATGTCGTGATGCATTGCATGAATGCATTAAGATAGCACATGTGATATTATGAATAACTAATGGCTGAAATGATGAATTGATGGCAATTATGGAACCATTTAAAAAGTTGTTATGAATGTAGGATAGTAAGTGCATGAAGATGTAGCCATGATCGACTAGCTACCAGAAATGCTCTATGGAAGGGAAAGGTGGTACAAATGATACGCTTGTGAAGGAGTATTTAAATGTTTCATTTAAATTACATGAATGATGTGATTGTACCCTATAATCTAAATTATGATAATGATTGTGTGAAGTAAATGATTTTTGGTAATATTGATGCGATTAATAGCTGGAAGTATTGGAATTTTATAAATTCTGAAAATTCTTTAGTGATTGTTGCAGCAATGAAAAGGTTATATGCATCAAGACTTACCAAGTGTTTGGCTGATTGAAGTTTAGGTTTCAGCTAGACTGTTTGGAGCATGGAAATGAGAGTAAGACCATGAAAAATGCTGGAAATATACCATGTGAAAGAGCCAAACCTCATGAGAAGAGTCTCGTGGCCGTGAAACTCGTTTATATGTATAATGAGTTGTCAAATTTGAATTTGTGAATTTTGGGTTTGAGAAATTGCTAACAACTACTAATCACTATTGCCTTGCATAGAATTGTGTCGGGAGAGCACAATGAAAGTGGGTGTTCATGTTATGAATTATAGAATTATAATGGGCATAATGGTGTTGCTTACAAAAGACCCACAAATGAGGATCACCTCATTGCCAAGCAAATCAATTTCTGTAGTAAACAGAGTTGCAAATTCTCATTGAATTTAATTAATAATGTTATTGCTTGGTTATTGAACAATCAAATTTGGATTGTATTATCAGATAATCACTGACTGTTTGGCTATTTGATAAATGTGCCTGGGGTACACATTGCAAGAAGATCATGTGTCCTGGCCTGCAGGAGCCAAACTTCATGGGAATGTTTTCCCTTATCTTGCAATGGGTTTCGGGTGAAACTCCATTGGACATTTTAGAAATGTCTCATCTGCACTACATGTTTGGTAAGCAACATGAATGAGATGGTATAGATGATTTTAGTAAGATATGACATGAGAAGAGGAGTTGGGATGGCAAACCGAGGGACTGTCAACTCAGAGAAGGGAGCCCCCATTCCTCCTTAACGAAGGAACACTGCTTCGGCAAATGGATAAGTGTTCTTTGACCCTAGCTAAGAATACACATGTCAAATTGTTATATTCAATATGCAGAGCATGTTTTGATTTTGTCTCCATTATGGCAGACTGCTTGAGTATGAATAGGGCATGCATAGCACACACCAGAAAAGGGTGCACACTTTCTTGATGTTAGATCATGGAAGGGTTTTTCAATATTGATTACACCCTAGGGAGTGGAAGCACTCCTGGTGTCTCAATACTTGATAGTGAATGATGTGAAATATGGTTACAATTTTGGAGAAATAACACTAACAAATATGCTTACATTGCTTGTGTTGTCAGGATAAACAAATGTAGCTTGGTATTGTACACTAAATGGACAAAGGCTTGAGCTCATCCTACCTTCTACTAAAGAGCATAGAGAAGGAGACATTCCTGAGGGACTTTCAACTCAGAGAAGGGAGTGGTCTCTCTAAAGGGCATAGAAAAAGGAGACATTTTCGAGGGACTGTCAAATCAGAGAAGGGAATGGTCTCTTGTGTGATATGGGGTAGTGGCATTAGAGCTCACGACTGGAAAAAAAACCTGGAAATGGTTGATATAAGTGCATGTGTTATTTTTGATGGCCTGATAAACCCAATGGTGTTGGCTTGGCTGATGATTAGTTGTTGATATAAGTGTATTGTTGATATAAGTACAGGCGATTTGTTGATGGTTTGATAAAACCAACTGAAGGTTGGCTTGAATGTGCCTGATATATAGCTAAAAGGAGGTTGTGAAGAAGCCTGCATGCTGACCTAACATCCAAGTCCATAGGCGATCCCCAGTCTTGCAAAGAAAAGCAGGATCTTGTGGACCAACGAGGAAATCCACAACACAGATAAGTATTGGATTATTTTGCAATTCTTGCTTATGAATATGCATGTGTATATGATTTGGTTATGATGTTTTAATATCTTGTTTAAGAGATAAAAACTGATGGGAATAAACTAAACATGTGAATTTATTCAATGTCTGAATATAGGTATTGTTGGAAGCAAGGACTATGAGAGCATCCTAGGGGTGCATGTGGACATGTGATTGTCCTGAAGAGCTCAAAATGAGCAGTAATGAAAAAGGTGCTAGTGAGACTGTGAAGTTGCTAGCAGCCAAGACAAACCATGTGGGGAGGCTCCATGGTTGAGAGGTCTGAAATAGACCAGAGACACTAATTGTCATGACCAATAGGGATTGGTCTAGCATTCATGGTGAAGTGAAAGAGTATGAGAGCATGAAAAGCCATAGTGGTGGTGTGGGTTCCACGATGGAACAAAACAAAGAGGAAAAAAAAAACTCTTGCTGCTCTCTCTTGCCTTTTGATTTTATATATATATATATATATATATATATATATATATATATACATTTATGCATTGAAAAAACAAAATGTTGTTGAATGCATGTATGATTGAAAATAGAATGTGTGTATTTGCTTAAAGTAAATTGTGAATACTGAAATGGTTAATTCCCTGCCCAAGAATGTACATGAATGGTGAAATCCAGTGGTGCACATTGATCATGGAAGCAGACCAAAAGTTGTTGGACTTGGATGGAAGTCTCCTCCAAATGATTGCCATGACCCTAGAGAATCTTGGAGAGATGCTCAAGATAAAAAAAAACAGAATGAGATGAACCACCAGATTTTGCAAGACTCTATTGGTTTGCAAAGGGAGGTCAAAAGCGTTCTGGGATAAATCCATAAAGGCAAGGGAAGTGTATCAATGATGAAACATTCATCCAAGTAATCTACTAAGAAATGGTGTAGGCATGAATACTCAAAGCAAATTGAGCAGGGAAAGAAGAGGCAACCAGCAAAATGTTGGGAATGCGGAGGACATCACTTACGCTGGGACTTCCCAACAAGGGAACATAAAGAGGGCAGTGGCCACAAAGTCCCTAGACTTCAGGATAAGCCAAGAGCTGAGAACCAGCAAGAGAATTATGTGTAAACCAAGGGGCTTGGTCCTAGCCATTTAAAGTAAATAACTGAACATGGGATAGATCTGCAAAATTTTGAAAATTTGATGTGCAAATTGTATATGTATTCCTATGTATTGGAACACTGAGGACGGTGTTATTCCAAAGGGGAGGGGATTGTAATGCCCCAGTTTTGACCCTATTTGCATTAAAAGGTACATGATGTATATAGTGTAATAAATCATGGTGTGGAGCTAAAGGAAAACTCCCCACCATTGATTCGGCTGTGTTATGTTTCGACAATAGGGATCGTTGTCGATCGTACATCGTGCTATCCAGCACACTATAGTTTTGGCATCATGTAAGTATGCACATCAATTTAAAATAAACCTACAGCTAGCTACGATGGTGCAATGTTAAATGAAAAGGGTATGATTCCTAAGGTTAAAGCGGGCTTGTCTAACCTGTCGGGGGCATTGGGAGTTTTCCATGTGTCGACCACCTTAGTTTCTATTGTTAGTGGGGGCCGCTATGGGCTAGCAGGAAACCACTATGCTCACACTCTCTCCATGATGCATCGTTTGGCCTGTCCACTATCTTGATCGTGGTTTTTCATTCACCTTGACATGGAATGAGTTAAAAGAATCCACATTCCATTGTTTGGGGGTTCAACTTCCTCTCTCATGCATTTTCCGATCTGTGGTTGTGTTCCTTCCATCCATGCAGAGAACCAATTTCTTTCCTCTACACATTATTGGACTGGGTATTGTTCCATGTCTCATAGTGGATCAGGAGCTGAAGAATGCGGTGGTTCTGTCACTGAATGCTGGTTTCAATATCCTCCATGCATTGTTGACTGTGTTTTCCTTTACAATGTGGCATTTTTCAAAGATTCCTGTGGTTTTTCCTTGTGGTTCAACGTTGAACTGTGACTGTCGATTGTGTCTCTTTCCCTCATGCCTAAATTTGGTGTCTATTCCTTATTCCGTTTTCTGGTCTATATAATTTTCTCCAGCAATTGCATGAAGGATCGTGTGTTGTGGGCTTAGTGTTGGGAATATGGCTTCTTTCCCTTTTTGTAGACCGTGTAATGCTGCCCCCGATTCCTTATATGATTGGGGATACTATTGAATTACCCTGGTTGTGGGTTGTTGTGTATGCAAGTACCTTGTTGGGTTATTCCTGAGTTGTTTTGGCCATGCTAGGGCAAAGAAAAACTCCGAAACATCATGTTTAACCTGAGTTGTGTTCACCTTGTCATTTGGGGTTGTCACCCTATTGTCTCCACCTCCTTCATAGAGCTGTGAACTGTTGTTTTACTACAATATGCAGTGGTTGGTCTTCGGACTATTGAGAATAGGATTAGAGGCTGGGTATGCTTGAAAAATTGGTGTTTGGAGCCACTCAGATAGAGTGAGACTGCTGGATTTCTTCTCCACAACCCTTGAAGAATATTGGAAAGGGAAGTCAGGGCCTGAGGGACTGTGAAATAGAGAAAGGACTGATTCCTGGTGTTGGGTGTGTGGATGTATTAGAGGTCAGGGTTAGCTCTGGTGTAGGTGTCCTTAGCTCTCCGTTGATGGCCTGTTAAACCCTACTGTGTGGGCTTGGCTGATTTGTGTACCTTGGCTATGTGAAAGCCTACTTTGACCCTTAATCCTTGAGGAATCATGCCCAGCTCAGGGGTGGGAGTGTTGCTGAGAGATTGATGAGCACGATGGCCTATGGTTGGGTGGAACATTGTAGCGACGTAGCTGGTTGGGGGACGAGTCCTTTTTAAATGAGTATTCTTAACTATTTTGTCTCTGCAGTTATATTTATTGAATAATAAATATGGTGAACATGGGGTATGCTTGAATGAATGTATGTTTGCTTCCACTATGCATGTGAAGGTTTATGCATCTTAGCATGTTTTATGTTTTAAGTTTTTTATTTCAACACTATATGCATGTTCATCTTTATGGGGCTATTTTCCCGTATGCTTGGTGATAGTAGCGTCTTCTTCGCCTGTCAGTGGGTCAGGGACATTACAAAATAAGACTCCAAAAGTGTCTCAACAAGTGTCCAAATGATTATGTGGGAGAAGTCCTGTATTGTTAAACCTCTCTAAAATTAAAACCTTATGTTAGCTGAAAATTTGTAGGGGTTTTATAGTTGCAAGGCAGAGTGAAACCTACAACAAACTCTATAACTCAGGCAAGTGGCCATTGTCACCTCACCATTCTCCCTTAGGCTTCAGCCTGGTTCATGCCAACTCCAAAGGGGGTTTCCCTAAAGTAATACTGTGGGGGTTTTGACAGGAATACACAAGGTGATTATGTACTAAAACCATCACATAATCAGTATAAATGAGAAAATAAATAAGAAGGAGGTGTAGACAGGGATATTAGTTCCTCATCCATTGGGCGTACACAACAATTTACTACATTGAATCTAAGAATGCAAGACAAAACACTCCCGTGGGCATGAGCTTCAAGTGTTTAGTCTCTCCAATCCAAGACAACTACCTATCCTTGAACCACTTTAACTCCAAAGAATGTCTAAGAATCTAGACTAGATGCAAAGTAGACTCAAACACACATTTGCTAGAAACTAAAGTAAAGATAATATAAACAAATATCTTACACAATAGACATGATCACATGTGATCAAAGACACTTGTAGTAACATTTCAAGTCATAAGTGTCAAAAATTGAAACTAATGTATGCCTTTCGTAGTTGGGGTTATTTCTGTTTTGATTTAGTTTACACAACTTTTGAGTGTCACCGAATTTGAACTTGAAAACAAACATGAACCGAGTAACTTAGGTGTCAGCTAATAAAGAAGACTGACTTGAGCATATATCCATAATATATCAAATGGTAAAAGATACCACTATTCAGAACATATCATTGATTGAAATTTAAAAATACAATAGATTGTGGGAAAGAAATAAAATATTGATTTGCAGGTCATATTCAAGCCAATTGGACAAGATACCTTGCTATTTTTCATAGTTTCATTGACCCATTCATTCCCCTCCATATCACTCGTTACTTCCTAATTGATAAAGGGGTACGGTTGCATTAACATCAAAAACAATTATAATCTATATGGTAAACACAAGATAAAGAGTGAGTATAAGAGAATCATTAGATATCCTACCACCTCTACTATAGTGTCATTGGAGAAGCACTTGGAAATCAGAGAACCACTACATAGAGACAAATCTCTACAAGACTCAAGCTATATCTAGAATCCTCAAAGGATTCAAGGTTTCAAGACTTTGTGTTCAAGTTCGAATCCCTGGGAATTCGAACTTTGAATCCAAGGCCTTCCTTTGCAATTTGATGGGCTGTAATAATTTCAAATAAAAAAAATATTACTCCAATCAAGAGTCATACCTAGCAACAACTCAAGAAATCCAAAATGGAGAGTCAACTCAGTGACACAACAAAACTCAGCATTAACTGGATTCATAAAAATTCAGGGATCATAAACTGGAGAATGAGGGATCATATACTCAGAAAAATTCAATAACTTTGAAACCCATAAAAATCACTAAAAATTGATAAGATCGTGTCGCGTTTGACCAAAAATGAGCAAGTTTTGACCAAAGAGTCAGCTCCTCTCACCAACCTGGAAATCAGAGTTTTTTACACAATACTTGGTGAGTCCTGTTACAGAAGATATATCCCTTTTTGCTTATATTTCATAGGTTGCTTATATTTAAATAATTGGTAATTTCGTTAAT
>LPNX010216109.1:29518-80889 GCA_001517045.1 Pseudotsuga menziesii | reverse complement strand
TTGCCTTCCTGGAAACATGTTACCTTCAACCAATCTATGTTACTTGATGGCATGCTAAAGAGGAAGCTAGGATACATAAAAGAAATGAACTATGCACCAATCACCATGCTATAAGCAATATGGTGAAATTATTTATTTAGTCTTTAGTGCATGATGAGTTAACTTCTCCTGCATTCCACACTTTATTAAAATTTAGTCTTATTTTTTGGCCAAATACTAACTCCAAAAAAATACGGGACCATGGCCCTTTCCAAACATAGAAGTCCATTATGAATTTTATTTGCATCGCCAGTCCATGAAAACTGAATTAGGAACATCATATTCCTCACTAATAAGACTTGGCTTCCTGGCCCCTTTTTGTCTCCAACCACATCCCAAGCTTAGAAAAATATCACCAGTTTCAGTAGAATCCTGTTCTTCAAGCCATTTGCGATGAAGTTCATCCCATCTCCATTGATCTACTTGTCACTCTTCCTCAGCAGTTGCCACTAAATCATTGAAGTCTTAGTTTTCATCTTCCTTAGAGTTATCATCTTCATCATGCCTCACTAGAATATCCTCATCTTCATCTGCAGCTTCATCATCAACAAATTCCTTTATAGAAGCACCCTTAACATATATAGATCTTTAAACTGGATTGCTTGAGGAAGGATCAAAATTTTCCTTGTCTTCGTCTTCATCAAACAATCTGCAAAGGAAAAGCATATAAATCAAGTTACATTTTTCCCCAAAAACAAATACATGTTACAATTTTCAAAATAATTTTCAAATTTACAAATTTTCAACATAATTTTCTAGAATTTATGTAATAATGATAAATTACTCTCAAAATAAAAAAACTTCCTTGATTATTTATACATCCCTATCCCTTGAAAGGCATACAATATCAACATTCTTGTTGTTGTTTTTTCAATATATCGAACTACTAAATTGTGTTATTTTATAGCTTATCATACAAAAACTCAGATACGAGTATAAAGAATGAATCCAATATTCCACTCAGGAATACAACAGGTATTAACCTCAACTTGATGGTGAATCATAGCTATTCGGTATTTTATGTCTGTAATACACATAAAAGGATCATATAATATTATATAGCATATAAATACCACCTCTGAGGCCAACTGAAGAATATCCAGTCCCATATGTGTTGCTTTATATTGTACAAGGAATATCAATGCCCAAATTGTGACCTGTCCATTGAACATTAGTTTGACCCTAGATGCAATATGTGCAGAGTTTTCCCAGGGAAATACTAAGACTAATTAAAAATAACAATTATTTTCTGAAGCAAATAATTATTCGCCCATACAATATTATTCACCAAAACACCTGGAATATTCAATAATCCATAAGGCAAGTATATATTAATTATAGGATGAAAGATGACTACAATGGTTGATAACCCACCTATTAAATAGGGCTTGGGAATTGTAAATGAAAGGTCATGTCCTTTCATCTTAATTATGTTTATTATTAATTATTTAATTATTATATTTATTTTATGTTCATTACATTGCCTTCCCCTTAAGGGAATCTTTGTCCTCAAAGATGTATTTGACATCAATGTCTAAATTCTTTTAATCCATCCTCTCATAATTCTTTCCATTTTGTATTTTCAACATTTGAGGAGATGAGACGATAAGAATTACGGATTCCCCAGGAGAATTGTCGCATCATATCTGCTATGGTCTATCCTAGATCTATTTTTATCGGAGCTCTAAGATATTTGTGTGGGACAATTTGTCTCAGTTGTTGCTTAGTATGTCGATATTTTCGCATGTCCACATAAGTCTTTTTTAAATATCCATTTTGACCCTGTCGTTGGTCAAAATGATGATTATAATTAGGATGTCTATAAGGTGTAGGTGGTGTTTGTTCTTCTTTCTTTTGGACTGCGATGAGGATGACCTTCACTTCCTCAATTTGAATTTTGGATGCATTTTGCTGGATTGTGCTTCTTGGATCTCCAATAGATTGTTTATGATTCTGAATCTTTTTTATTCTTTCCTCTTGTGACTTTTTTCTAATTTATAGGTCCTTGATTTGGTTCTGTAGTTCCTGATTATGATTATTTAGACATTGGTTTTCTTCTTTTTTTCTAGTATTTTTCCTTTGAGGTCTTCACCAGAGTGTTCCCTCTTGCTACTACTTTTCAATTTTTTTATTTTTGTAATTAGTGTTTTGTTATAATTTCTTAATCTGAAAATTTCTTCAGAATTGTTGGATATTGTTTTATTACTCTTTGTGATATCCAGCTTGTGTTCCTTTTTAGAGTCATTACTTTGTTGTTTAAGAACTTTTATCTATTGTCAATACTGGTCGACCACTGATTCTTGATCTTCTAATTTCTTTCGTATGTGCGTCAGTTCTTCATATCTATCGTTAATGATTTTGTTCAAGCGTATTATTTCTGATTCATAATCACTTATTTATTTCGTTATATCTTGATTTTTTTGTCTATGGTTGAAATCATTTTCGTCTTTTAATTTCTTAATTTGGGCTGACAACTTTTCTATATGATTGTTCTAGTTGGAAAGTTTTTGTTCCTTGCACTCTTTTTGCATCTTATGTAATTTAATGCGTACTTTTGATTTCATATTCATGTCTCGTAATTCTTCATTGTCTCTTTGATAGCGCTTTAATTTGGCTTCTAATTTCTCTATTTGTACTTGCATTTACCAGATTCCATGATTTCTTATTTCTTTGAAACTAGATGGTTGTGTGGACTATAGCTAGTCGTCGACTGTTTTTTTTTTCCAATTTTTGTTTTTCCTTGACTAATTGGTCTTCTTCGTTAGGTTAATAACCTTTTTTTCCAAAAATAATTATTATAATTTCTTTTTTATAATAATTATTATTAATTAATTGTTTAATAATTATACTAATGTTTTTATAAACTATATATATAGTTTAATATATAGTTTTATTTTAAATAATAATTAATTATTATATAATAAAAATATTTATTTTATTATTTTATATAATAAAACAAAAAAATGAACTAGTATAAATATATTATAATAATTCAAATCAAACCAAAACCTGGGTGGAAGCAGAAAGAAAAACCATGTGTTTGTTTTACTTTATCTTTTCTTTTTTTTACTTTCCTTTTCCTTTCTTTTTTGTTTTTACCTTTTTTTTTCTTTTATCTTTTATTTTTAACTTTTTTTTTCTCTTTTATTTTCTAGACCTTTTTTTTCTTTTTTTTTTACGTTTTTCTTTTTCTTTTGGACAATGTCTAATATTCTACAGAAACCCTAAAATAAGGATACAAGCCAAAAATCAAAGGCCAAAGTCCGAGATCAGCCAAATGAGGCTCTAATACCACTTGAAGCGAATAATTATTTGTCCATCCAATATTATTCACCAAAAAACCTAGAATATTTGATAAGCCATAAGGAAATATATATTAATGATAGGATGAAAGATGATTACAATGGTTGATAACACGCCTCTTAAATAGGGCTTGGGAATTGTGAATGAAAGGTCATGTCCTTTCATCTTAATTATGTTTGTTATTAATTATTTAATTATTATATTTATTTTATGTTCGTTACACTTTTGAAAGATGGTGCATACAAATTTATAACAGGGGGGAATAATGCAGTTGGAAAGCATAAGCTCTTCCCTAATAGTTTACAGACCCTATCAAGTAAAACATGTATGACATTTTTCATCTTTTCAGTAAGTGCTAGTGCATATACATGTCCATGCTCTAAGTCACCTACTTCCTATTTAGGTTCTAATACAGAAACAATGAAATTTGAAAATTTCACCATTACAAATAAATATTATAATATCATCATTAAGTTCAGCAAAGAAAATAAATCAAATTTGGTTATAACTTCATATATTAAAAAAATACTCAAATATAAATATTTTTTTATTTTTAACTTCAAATTTGACCTAAATATATGTCAAATTAATTATCAATACTGAAAGATTGTCAAAACATCATATTCTCATAAAACATTTACCCCTCTATGTGTCTTTCTCTTAAAAAAATAAAAATGTTCCTGCCCAATTAAAGTCACCATTGCTTGAGATGTGACAAATTTACCTTTTTCCCAAAATATATTTCCAGACATAGTGACGGAGTAGCATGTACATATATATATGTGTGTGTGTGTTGCCTCGACTTGGACTTACATTTAAAACTTTTAATTCTAATTTTCATTGGAGCTAGGATACAATCTCACACCCAAAATCCTCAAATCCTGGCTACTCATTTCAAAGTATTCCCTTTCCACTTTCTTGATTATGGTAACATAGCATGCAACAAATATTGCACTATAATACAAGCATGATCCAAAGAGAAATGAAAAAATGGATTCAAATTAAACACTTAAAAAAAAACACCATCATGAAAAAAGGAGAGAGGTATCTCATTTCAACTTTGGTAGTCCTTTTAAGATGGGCATACACCGTCTAGACTACCTTGTTTTACATTTTGTCCCAAGTGATGCTCTAGAATATAGGAATTCTACAAAAATGCACTAAATAAGGAGAACAACAAAAGAGTTTCTAGAGAATTTCAAAAGTGGGATTAGGAACTGTTAGATGGGGAATAGCAGAAATGTAGGAGAAACAGCTCTAGTAACTGTGATGTGACAATGAAACCACTATATGAAAACAACTCTCCATTATACATTTAGGTTAAAATACAAAGGAAGAATAAAAGAAACCAGCATAGCAAAACCTCCTTCAATCTATTTCATGCCCAGGAGCGCGCTTGCATCCATGTTTTTCATAGATATTTGGTTATATCTATATGGTTGTTCCAACTTATGCTGAGTATGTCCGTTAGACATTGGTGAAGTGTCATTGAGTTAATTCTTGTTTCATCCCCAATATAAGCACATTATATTAGTGATCCAAAACATGGATTACACCAAGGGTCATTTACAAGTTCTAGGTTTCCTACAAGATAAAATACCAAGAGAAATTCATGGTAAGGCCCTTCTTACAACAAAGATGTAGGACATTGTAACCATTAGAATTAAATCCAACTTCCACCTCTCTCTCAAACATTAAGAAATTGTTGGATTCTTGTAAGACACTGGTGATATTGTATTTGTGTTTTCACAGTAGGTGCAGTGTTGAAATTAATGGTAAGGCCCTTCCTACAACAAAGATATTCGATATACTGGAACTATCACAATTAGTTCTATCTCTTTCTTAGACATTGAGAATGTTACCGATTTCCAAGTGAGACACTAGTGAGGTGGTAATTGTATTTCCACAGCAGGCGTAGAGTTTTTTCATTATCACATTAATTTCAAAGTTGATTTATAGATTGGAAATATTGAAGCAACTGACTATCAAGGTCTTTAAGTAATTAGATTCAAAGTATAATATTTCTTGTGACGTGTTTGAATTTCAAACTTCTTTTTAGTTAAGGCCTCTTGATACTTTATATAGACTCAATTAGAAGGGATAGAGTCCTTGAAAATTTAACTGTAATTTAATAAAACAAAGAATCCATATTCTTACCATGTGTATTATAGTAGAAAGAAAGACTGAATTGAAAGCATTATTTGGATAAGTTCATCTAAAATGCAATAAATTATTAAGAGAAGGGCTAAAAACATTTCCTGGTTAAGAGAGAACCAAGATGTACTCAATTCTATAATTCTTTTGGAAATTAATGCAAATACTATTCATTAAAAATGACAACAATTTATTTCTACCACGGATGCAAAAATAAGCCTTTCTAAAATTCATCCATTCATTTCAAAGGAAATGTAACACATTAAACACAAAATGAGCCTTGAAGAAAGATCAGGAATCAAAAACCACTAATTTTTTTTTTATATCTGAATAAATTTCCCATGGGTATATTTTGGTGCAACTTAGTTTTCATCCTCTGCTCAATACTCAAGAGAATGTGTACACAATAAAGACAATACTCATAGTTGGATTTGGATGGTAAATAAATTTGGAAGTTTTGGAGCCATGTCCTTAAACACAAAATGAGTGTTGATAAATGTGTGGGAATAAAAAACCACTACAAAGTTATATCTAAATAAATTTACCAGGGACATATTTGGTGCAACTTAGTTTTCATCCACTAAATATTCAAGAGAACGTGCACATAATAGAGACGATACTCATAATTGGATTTGGACATGGTAACTAAATTTGGAATTTTTGGAGACACCTCGATGCAAGAAAACGATATATTTTTTTGCTAACAAATTAACAATACATCTTGCAGACATAGATCAACAGAATCATGGAATAGTGGTTTTGTAGTCCTATCTTCTTATTCACAGGTTGAAAAGGTAAAATAAATAGAAAAGATACCCAAGAAAGGCTTGACAAAAATATGTTTGATGGAAAAAACAACAGGTGTCATTAGAGGAATTTTGAGGTCCAAAATGGGCCTCCTAAGGAAAATAATAAAATAATATTTATTAATTTTGGAGAAAGAAAGAAAAAAACTACTTTTTGTGTTTGTATTTTCGAGATATTGCCCTGTGTTTTTACTCAAATTTCGATCAAGAGAGCTCGTTGGATAAGTAATTTGATTCCACATCCAACGAGTACCCACACTACATACGTTTGACAGACCCCGCTACCCCAAAAATAGGAAATACCTGAAAAAATGTGATGATGACATCATCATCACATTTTTTCAGGTATTTCTTGTTTTTGGGGTAGAGAGGGTCCATCAAAACTATGCAATGTGGGTACCCTTTGGATGAGGAATCAAATTCCGCATCCAATGAGCTCTCTTGATCAAAATTTGAGTAAAAACATAGGGAGATATCTTGAAAATACAAACAAACAAAGTAGTTTTTTTTATGACAAATATGTCAATTCAACCATTATGGTTGACTCATTTTATTAGAATTATATTGCTTCTTTAATTCCAACTCACAAGAACTTATTATTGGCGCATTTTCTTATAAGGCCCATTTTAGACTCCAAATTTCCTCTAATGATTGCTTTGAATAGTAGGCCTAGCACACATATAAAACTATCAATGGAATCACATAATAGGTGTATTTCTTTGAGCAGTATACCTAGCAGACATATAACATTGCATCAATGGAATCATTGTTATGGAATAGTAGTTTTGCAATGAAATATTCATGTTTATTTAAGGACAGAACATACTTTGAAAGGGGAATAATATCAGTGCATCAATGTAAATTATGAAAATGTACTTACCACAATACGTATTGTAATTGACACTGCATATATCTGCATCACAAATATGTATTCCAAATATTAGTCAAAATTAGCATAGAAAGTTGATGTATTGTATTTAAAAACTGCTAGTATTTTTGGCATCCATGCACTGAAATGCAAGTAACCTTACAATGTAATTCTTCATTCGCTGGAAAATTGCACAACTTGTCAAGACTGCAATGATAATAACAATGAGACCTGGCTCTGTCAGAACTATGTTAGAAGCACCTCTTGCTACATCAGTTGCATCAGAAATGGAAATTCCTATGGATGCCTTCTTTAGTGCAGGTGCATCATTAACACCATCACCAGTCATTCCACATATGTGATTTCTAGCCTGCAATCGCTTAACAGTCTCATACTTATCCTCTACAGTCAAAATCAGGAAAACCATGTAATTAAACACTACTTAAAGAAATGAAAATATGAAACATTTAATATAAACATTCCCATTTGCAAAAAAAAAGTTATAATATAAACCGTGATGCATAAAAAAGAAAGAATAGAGTCGAGAAAGGTAAGAGTTGGGAGGAAGACTTTGAATAAAAAACACAAAAAAATAGAAGTAAAAGATAATTGTTGCTCACCAAAGAAAACACCAGCAAAACCGTCATCCTTTTCTATTAGCTCGTTAATTGGAAAAGTTGCAATTGATTCATCCTTATCCGAACCTAGTAAAGCGAATGATGGATACATGTTTGTACCCATTCCTAGTCAATGACTTGTCTCTTTGGAAATGGCCAATTGATTTGTTGGTAAACATTTGCAACTAAATAGTTAAAATGTTGGCTTGTTGCATTGGAAAATCTATAGTAAAGCTGATGACACATTACTCTCTTCACAAAGCAACTCAAGAACAAAGATCCAGGTGACACCATAAGTTGACCATACCAGTGATCATTTTGAAATTTACACCAATATTAAGAGCCCTTATTATTGTTTCAACACTATCATGGCGTGGAGGATAAAAAACATGCATCATTCCTGGACTCTCCTTCCTGCCCTCTAGAACTTCCTGCAAACATTTTGAAAAAGATATAAAGATATACCTATCAGTAGGAAGAACTTACTCGGAAGATTCATCCCATGGATAAGCCAAAATAATCCAATTATTAATATGGCATGCAACTACAAGAGACCAGAGTCCTTGTTCAGCAAACTTGTCAATCACTATGAACTCGGTGCTCAATTTCTAACTTATTACGCACAAGGTTGAGAATCTAGCATAATATAATTGACCATTTAAGTTTATAGAAATGAGAAATAAGATTCTAAGCACTTTCTAAACAACACATCCCATTACCAAGTCTGATGAATAAGTTCAAACATTCAGAGAACAATACCTTCTGTAGAGCACCTTTACTTGATCGATGCATTTTCCCTTCATTTTCAATATAAGTAAGAGTTTCCCTATTTTAAGTTAGATTAAAAGGAAGAAAATGAACCTCTTGAATGCATGATCGTGCATTTACATCCATGGATAATAAGAACCAGAACAACAGATTCAAATCAATAAAACAAATATAAGCTTTCTTATAAACTAAACTTTAATAAGATGACATGACAAAATTCTACTTTCCTCCTTAGGATCAGCAAGAATCCCAACAACTGCAGCATCAATGGAATCTTTATTCTCTATTCGGGATGCTCTTGCAGCCATCAAAACAACTATATCCTTTCCAGATCCTTTGGTAAAAACATGGTCATGACAATAAAATAAGTAATTGGTACTTGTTTTAAGGCAATTAACAACATTATGGCAAGCATCAGAAAATTGGCACTATGGAAAGCACTAGAAAATCATCAAGTGTGCATCTAACCTCAATAAGGTTCTTGTCCACAATAAGCTTATTTAGTGTTAATGTTCCATTTTTTCCACTACAAAGCACATCCATTCCATCCATTTCTTAAATAGTTGTCATATATTTTGTGATAGCACCCTGTACTAGTAAATACCAGAAAGAGAAGTACCTTTAGGGTGTGAATTATATTTAAGAACTGGTATGAATTATATTTAAGAACCGGTACATGTTATGAATTCCTAGCAAAAAAATGTTTGCATATAATCACCCAAGTGTGATGGTGTCTACTAACCTTTTGAGGTAGACGGTGGGATCCAATGGCCATTGTCATAGAAAGCTAAGTAGGCATTGTTATTGGAATCCAACTAATGAGGAGAACTAGAAGGTTATTGATTCTAGGGAGATAGTGATGGTATTGAATTGGATACATAACAATGATCTCAATTATAATGCCAATTGCAATGGAGAAGATGCAAAAATTCCCAATTGCTGTCAAAACGTGCAAGCCACCTACAAGAAAATATTTAAATAAATATTTTAACACAAGGACACTAGCTTGAACAATTTCAAAACTGGGTCATCTCATATTACCATGGATCCTAAACTAGCCAATTTGTTACAACTGCAGTATTTCCAAAAACATGTATTTGTCAAATAAGAGAACAGACAAAAATACAAATAATAATAAATCTAGAATAAATACCAACCTTTCGGAAGTGGCCAAATTCATTTCTATTGTCCACAAAATGCATTGCTTTACCAAAAAATGTATGGACCCCAGTAGTAATGACAACACATTCAATTTCACCTTGTTTGCATGTAGATCCCAAATAAACCCCATTGTTAGGGCCCTTTGTTACCGACAAAGGCTCACCATTGAGAGAAGACTAGACACAATAAAACACATTGCCACAAAATACGGCTTAGAAATAATACCAAACAACTCAAATTTCATCCTAGAAACCATATAAAATCATAACAAACATTCCAACACTTGTTATCAAAAAAATAAGTAAAGAAAAGGGGTTTTCCTAAGACCTAATTAATATTTATAGGGTCTCCTTCAAGAAGACACGCATCTGCAGCAACAATGTCTCCAAGTTCAATGCTAATTATGTCACCAGGAACAAGCATCGCTGCATCTTCTTCACACCATTGTCCATCTCTGAGAATATTTTAAGTTCAAAGACTAGTACGTGACTTAATGAATTTAAAAGTGCAGCAATAAGAATCTGTAATCTTAAGAGGATTTCAAGAATCCAACTGCATGCTTCACTACAAAACCAAGGATAGAAAAAAGGAATATCAGGTCTTCCACTCACACAAAGGATAGTGAACAACCATTTCTCTTTGGAGCCAACCGAGCAATCAGTGCTTCTGGTGGTGACTAAGATTGCAAAGATATGAAGAACACGACCAATAAAAATGATAAGTGGAGCAAATATCACTACAAAATATAGAGAAGTAATTACTGAATATTAGCAATGAAGCTTGGCACTGCTCTAAACTAGAAACAACTAGAGAAATTAGAGGTGTTTGATGCTTAATCCTCCATTTTCCAAAGCAATGGCCATCATAGCTATGGATTCCATGACCCATGATAAGGGGTTCCACATAAAACCCAAAAATTTGAGGAATTTTCTTTCCTATGCACCCCAAAGACGTCATGGGGTTAAACTTAACCAATTCTTGAAAAAACAAAAGTATTCAGCATAAACCCCAAATGCATGAACCTCTTCAAAAAGTTATGATAAGGGGTCCCTCATTAAATCTTCTGAAGCCTAATTAATTTACTTTCATGTAGCCTAAATATTTTATGTAGCACTAAACATCCAACCAACTGAAGCAAACATATTTACTGCAAATAAGTAAATATGCCATGGAAACTACTTTGTGGTGGAACAAAATATGAAACAGTGAAAGAAAATTACTTCATTGTAGAACCAATGAATATGCCTTACGTTGCATATATTAAGAATAAAACAACCTTAGAAAATCAATTCTCTGTAGATATCTACTCCAGATCTGAATTCAAAATTAGAAACAAATTATCGTAGCTATTCTTATCTTTTTCTCTTCCAGCTTGTTGTATCCGAATATCATGAGCCTCTCCTGTGCAGCTTGGTTGCTCAAACCCTCCCTGCTGCTCTTAGATTCTCAAAAAACTCTGCGATGGGAATATTTTCTTGCATTCACAAACCTCACAAAATCAGACTCAACAAGAAACACCAAACAAAAACCATAAAAGGCCTGCAAGTCCTACTTACCAAATCCACAACTTCTTTGTTAATGGATTCCAGAGTAGTTGCTTTGTCATCCATTTCTGCAAATGGGATTCACTTTCTGCCACACCCCCCACAAAACACACACATGTAATGAAGCAAAAAATGCATCATATAGAGATCTATAGGCTTAGATATGCCAATAACCAGTCACTTGAAATGTGGTGATTCGAACTAGGTACTTGATAAACTAGATTGAGCTTAAAATACAGTGGGAAGATGAAATTTGAGTAGACAGACAGAAAGAATATGAGAGGTGTAATCCATATAATATATAATAATCTTCTAGGTGTCCAAATCCACTATTCTATTTTTATTATCTCCCCTTTTTCACCATGGCCTTATTAATACAGCAAACCTAGCCATTACATGAAACCAAAATAAGTCCATTTATGTATACATAAAAAGTATCCAAAATTTTTTTCTTGATCTTGCAAGCAAAGGGAAAGGGAATCTGGAGTGACAATGAAGCATAAACTGGGTAACTATAGATTTAGGTTTACAACAAATATTGCTCGTCTTCCAACCATACCTTACCAAACACCAACCTCCTTTTGACATTCATTACTGGAAGGAAGAAATGTTTAAATTTCATTGTCGGAAGGAAGAAAATCAAATATTCCAGTGCAACACTCAGGGTATATTCGTAGACGCAATTTCAAAATAAATAAATTATGGAAAAAAAACATACTAAAGAACCTTCAGATGAAATTTTGATACCATTGGGAAGGGTTTTGATGATGGTCTTTGTTGACTGGAAGTTTAAGTGGGAGAATCACATATGAAAAGGGAGAATCCAGGGAATGGAGAGATTTATATTCATTTCATGTAATCCATGAGAATAGTCCACTAGGAGAATGACCTTGTGTAATGATCCGCAATGTTATGTAGTTATTGTTGAGTACACTTTAGCCTCAATAGCAACTGAGAAAATTATTAAACCCTACCGCCCACCCACTTTAAGAAGAATAGGAGAGGAGTATCATGGGTGCCAATTTCGGGATCAGAAGCCAAGACAAAGGAACATGTTGGGGAAGAGAAAGTCAATAGAGAGCCATTTCTGGGTTCACTGTGCAATTTCTATTTGAGAAATTCATAGAGACACGAAGCATCTAATTCAAAAACCCCTTTGCACTAAGTCCTTCAATTGTTTCCAACAATGATACCAAAATACCCTCTTTTCCACTTGTTTTGTTATATTGCATTTAGTTTTTCCACTAATTTTTTTGTTTTGTTTTGTATATCCTAACTAGTCTATAGCTATATATTATATTTTTATTTATGTACTATTATATTTTATAAAACTTATATATTATAAATAAAATTATTTTGTATGTATTATAATAATAAAATATATTTAATATAATGTATATATTATAACTTATTAGTATAATTATTTTTAGAGATAATTTTTATATTTTCAAAGTCACATTTACAATAGTATCCATGTAGGGTTTTTAACATGTCTCATCTCATTGCTTGTTATTAATCCATTCTCTTGTCAATATAATATATGTGTTAATATTATAATTTTTTTATACCCAACTAAGTCAGAGTTGAACAACTAGTGTAATTTGGTCTATGTTAGTTTAACAATACATTTAAATATATTTAAGGGCATGTTTGGACCGTCTTTCAACAGATTTTGTGGCTTCGAATCCCTTGCAACACTTGAGGATTCCATCTGTTAGTCTCAAACGGAAAGGGACAATAATATCCTCAATGAATGGAGGTGGATTGACATTCCGAACATGACCCATTCTTGATGACCATAGACACATCATCAATTTGGTGTCTCACTAGGATGTTGTCATGATCAATAACACTAATTTGGTGTTAATTGTTAAGCTGTGACACTAGTGTATAAATTTTTCTTGATTATAATAACTAAATTAGTTGCAATAGCTGAGCTATGACACACGTGGGGTCAAGAATTTACTAAATTCTAACATTGCAGATGGAATGGGTCTATGAATCCATCTGCATTGTAAGAATTTAGTAAAATGTACAAATTCATTGTCAAATTTGTAGTTTTTTCCATTGCTGGAGTGACATAACTAAAAATGACTAAATAAATGACCAATTGTAATCTTGTCATTTGTAGTCTAGATATCCCGTGATCAAATTTGGTCATTTATCTTAATTGTTTTCAGTTGGTTTTTATCCGGTGACCAAAAGTAGTCATTTATCTTGGTCATTTTAAGTTAGGTCACTTAGAATTATCATTTTTGTTCATTTATCCCTTAAAAAAATTGTGGTGACAAAAATTTTTGGTATCGTGGTCACTGATATCTCATTTCCACTAGTGATCTCACACTAAATAAAAATCAGAAAGTGGATGACAAATTTCAATGGACTCTTTGATGAGCTACTATAATATTTTTCAGTGTTTTGCAATGCTGAATTGATTTCCTTCTTCACACCATGACACACTGAGATGCAGATCAAGAAGTTTCTCACAAAATATTCCCGAGCGATCCAGAAGAGTCCATGAAAATGATTGAATTTTCTAGTCATTTTGTGCTTAATAATTAAGATTTGAAATGATTGAATTTTCCTTTGCGAACTCTACCTCTGAAAATATAAATTATTTAAACATCGAGTAAGATTCGAAATGACTGTTGAAATTCCAATCGCAGAGTATACCTCTCAAAATATAAATTATTTTAAAATAGAGAGATGTTTCTTTCACTATATGGTTTCATTGTTAGACAAAATCTTCAATATCAAATATTTTTAAGAACCCAATGGGCTAATCAACAGTGAGACTCGTAAAATTGGTAGCATAGAAGCAGAAATTGGCAGCGATGATGCCATGTCTTCCATAGGTTGTAGTTCATGCTTCTTTCATAGATTTCCTTTCAAGGGCATATGCAGGTATGTATATCCTCAACAAAGTCACTCTTCAACATGGAATGAGTGAATTTGTCTTTGTGTCTTATAGACAAACTATTGCTACGTTGTTCAATGCTTTGGCTTATGTTCTTTGTAAATTTGTTTTTAGAAAAATAATGGAGACTTTATATTGCCTTGTGGAATAAGAAACATAATGTTTGAGGAGGAGATATAATTATAATAGTCAATGATTTACACTCTTTTAACTTATATAACGTTTTTCAAAAAATGCTGAGAATCAGTCGCAACAGAGCTGCAATGGAATGGGTATCTTAGAAGTTATATAACGGTTAAGTATATAACTTAGAATTTATATAAATATTAAGTATCTAGTTTAAAAGAGACGCATTCTATAGCAGGGTAGGGGTGTTGTGTAACTCCTTCCTCACTTACCCTATAGTTGACATTTGTCATTTATAAAAAATAATAAAATATTTTAAAAAAAATAACATGTTGATTCAAATTAGATTTCAAATCTTTAGAAGGTATATATATATATGTGTGTGTGTGTGTGTGTACACACACACACACACACACACACACACACACACACACATATATATATATATATATATATATAACTAAACAAATTACATAAATTAAAACCATAAACATTGCCTTACACACTTTTTCAACATTTCTATTTTAAAAAAGAGTTTGCAATTTTAGAGATTTGATTCCTCTATGAACTTGGTAGATCCTTTTAAGATGAATCTATGCTAGTATACTTATACAAAGTAAAGTTGAAATACAATAAAATGTAAGATATCTGTTACTGTTGATTTTGTTCACGATGAGATATAGACACATAAATTGATAATGGAAGGGTTTGTCATATGCCATATTAAACCTTTATTTCGCTACATTAACTTCTCAGCCATAAGTATTTACCTTTTCCATTCTGAATTTGGTAGTGGAAGAGTGGATAGACTCATGAGAGGAAAACTGGTGAGGCGAAGGATTTGGAGACGGGTCGGTCGATGTGGTGCTTCTTCGAGTTTGTGGTTTTTAAATTAGAACTTCACATGCCAAGTCTGTTTCAAATATCTTTTGTATGAATTTTTTGTTAACGAGCCAACAGGCCTAAGCAGTAGTAGGAGGAGGGCAAGTAAAAATGTTGGTTTGTAAGAATAAAATGGAATGGTTCATGCCCCATCTTTTGCATGTTGCAAGTCAAGTGGCATATGCATGCATGAATATCATCAATATAGTCGCTCTAGAATATGGTATGAACAACTTTATATTTGTAACATACATACATATTATTGCCACAATGGTCATTGTTCCTTTGGATTTTGTTCTTGAACGGTATGAACTTGTAAATTTGTTTTATTATAAAATCAATGCAAACCTTTATACTATTTTGTATCATAAAAAACATATTTCTATACTTGTTAATGATGATTTATATTTTGATTTATATACTTCTACAAACCATAATAGAAGATATATAACAGTTAATGTGCCCTCTATATATTATCATTACAAACACCAAAGGCATCCTATGACATTGTCGATCTTTTTTCAGATTTTCTTTCTTGCACTCTCTAGGTAACTGGGGATTGCAATCAATTTATTACCGTTGTTTTTCTTTTTGTGATTATTTCATACATACAAATCAATAAAGGGACTTAAGTGGATATTGATTTTTCTCGTATGTAGAATTACAATCAACCAAAACCTTTGTTTAGAGGGATTGTAGTATACTAGTTCTGCTTTTTCTGCAGCAATATTGAATTTAATCCCACCCATCACGTTTGTGATGGCCACTCTTCTAAGGTAGTAGTTCTATTTCAATAAATTCCTCTACTGTAAATCTCATCTTAAAATTTTCAACCTAAAGAGTTCTCGAGTTCAGACGATCGGTCTATATGGAACAGATGGATTTGGAAAAACAACGTTGTTAGAAAAAATCTATGACACCCACAAAGAAGTTAGTGCTGCTTTTGATGTTGTCATTTGGGTTACAGTTGGTCTATTTCCAATATTGAAGTTGCAGGGTGACATTTATTCTTAAATCAATTAAGAGCTAGCAGAAATAGATGTTGAGAAGATGATGATGAAATTGTCTACATATCTGAGGGCCAAGAATATTTTCCTCATTTTAGATGACATGCAGAGATCATTTGATCTTGGGTGATGTATCAACCATGAACAAGCAGGATTTGTTTTCCAAAATCCAAAAATGACCGAGCAAGTCAAAAGAGTCCATGAAAATAGAACCCTTTTCTAGAGACAAAGGATTGGATTTCTTTTCCAATATGGCTTTCAAAGAGGTCGAATGGGGTCATGTTTTTGAGAATATAGACCGTATTTTCCATGTAAAGGTTTTCCCCTTGCCATAAATGTAATAGACTCATCCATGATTAGCACGAGCAATGAAGATGAGTGGAATCTTGCTCTAAAGAAAATGCAAAAGAGTCTAAACTTCATTGACCCAATCGCTCATCACCCTTGTATCGATTGAGATTTGTTTCAGTGATTTAGATGGAGCTACAATTGTTTGCCCGATTCTAATTTCAAAAATGATTTTTTGTATTATGCCATGTTTTTTTAAGCTACTACATTTCTGGTAAATCCACTTGTGCAAATGTGGATGGTAGAAGGCCTCATGAAGACTAAAGACGTCGGGCACAGTTGTGTTTCGTTTCTTGAAAATCAGTACTTATTCAAAGTGAAACCTACATAAAATGTGATTGGATATCGCGATGTTGTTTGCTACATGGAAATATACATTGGAGAAAATTTTGTGAAGAAATCTGTGTTTAGGGAAGGACAAATGTTTCAACAATTTCCTGACATCGAGATTCATGAATGCAAGACATTATCAGTTTAGGTAGTAATATTAGTTTTCTCTCCCCGCAATGGAATTGGGATTTCAAAACTTGGTGACTCTTTTCCTTGGAAAAATGCAACTAAAAGAAATTCCAAAAGCATTTTTACCCAACCTCACTTCTCTGCGGGTGTTGGATCTAGGGGTACATAAATGAAGTCATCGCCATTATCATTATGGGAACTAAGACAACTCAAATTTCTAAATTTGAGTTGAACGTAAATTAAAAATGTGAATGAGCTCATAGGTAATCTCTCTTCCCTTCTAGAGCATAGGTTTTGGAAGGGGGGTGTTGAAGTATTAGTACAACCACATGGTATAACCATCGCACCTCTGGGAATATAAAAAAAGGTGGACTAACCACCACGCCTAATGATAGTGCCTTGTGTTTGGTTTCAAATGTTCATCAACATCTGCAAGTTTTTGTGTAACGTCAAACCTTACATGGTATCAGAGCATAGGTCTCAATTTCAATTCCATCGAGCTACATCAAAGAGGGGGGGGTGTTGGAGTTTCAATAAAACAACATGGTGTAACCACCGCACCTCCTAATAGTATTGTTATCTTATTTTTTTAGATATGAATTTAAAACATAAAATACATGCATCTTCAATAGTACCTTACCCATGACATGGAGGTCACAATGTTATAACAACTAAACCCAGCCTCTTTCAGTCACTCTATCTAGCGAGTTCTCCATCGACACAATTGTTTGATCGACTCCATCCCTCCTTGGCAAGGAGTTGTATCACAGTTGTGGAAGGCCTCAACTACCACCTCTTTACAATAGGATCCACCCACCCTTTAAACAAAGACCTACTTTTTTTTTCATTCATCACAAGCACGCCTAGATGGGTGCAAAGGGCCTTTCTCGACTTTTTTTTTTTTTAATATTATTTTATGAAGTTCACATGAGTCTTTATGTCAATTTTGATTTTTAAATATTAACATAACCGTATTATTAAAGTACATCATATATATCTATACATCTCATTATTAAAAATTGTTGATCATGTTTATTTTTTCCACATTTTTTCACTCTCACATGTCACATGAGGTTCGTTATTACAAAGGAAAATAGCATAAAATCATGGATGACTTTATCCACATGTCCCACTTATCAAATTACAGAACTTCATTTTCTATATAGTGGATGCATCTAGCTTAGTTAACAATGTGAAAATTTTTAAATTATAGACCAGCTTGTGTCTCGTCAAGGATGACTTTATGTACATGTCCCACTTATCAAATTACATAACTTCATTTTCTATATAGTGGATGCCTTTAGCTTAGTTAAAAATGTGAAAATTTTCAAATTATAGACCAGCTTCTGTCTTATAACTTATTAACAATAATAATAAAAAAAATTAATATTGTTATTGAATATTTATTTTTTAATTCAGATGTGTCCAACAAGGAAGAACTTGAAGGAAATTTTAGATCTCCATCCAAATTTGTTGAGTGAACTGTCCAACAAGGAAGAACTTGAAGGCAATTTTAGATCTCCCTCCAAATTTGTTGAGTGAACTTAGATGAAACAACGATATTACCAATAGTTTCCTCACATCAATACTTTCCTTTTTTTACATGGGTAGATATATAAGGCCAAACAACTCTCCTTTTATTAAAATTATCCGAAGTTGTAATTTTATTTTAGTAATTTGAAACCACCATTTGTTAATTGCTTCCACAATAGTCTAAATAATTGTCTCATATGCTATAAAATGAGCTATGGTTGTTTTACAAGAACAAAATATTTGTTCCACCTTATCACTATCACAATGTATAAGTCTTTTAATATATTATTTCCACTTGATTGCATAATCACTAGAAAGACCTAGATCGTCAACCATATTACCAATACTTTGAGTCATGTTTACTTTCCTTTGGTCTCTTAGCATGACCTAGAACACTAAAGCCAAATAAGTTCATATATGTTTCTAAAGTATTTGAAAACTTAAAAAAAACATCACCTCTAATAAATTGGTCCTCACAAAGCTTTATTTGTTCATTATCACAAACATTCCATGTCATCTGTATTTAAAGATGAGGGATAGAGTTACTTAGATATTTCCATCTATTTCATACATTTAATGACTTCTTAAGAGGATCTCTAAACCATTATGTAACATATTTTTTCTTAAGATACTTAGCTTGAATGACCTCACTCCATAGACCATTTCCCATAAATCCTCTCCATAAGATTGTAATGGCTATATCTTTTCCAAATATTAAAATGTTTATTATTCCCCATCACCCTAATTTTTTCAATAGTGAAAGTATGTCCCAACTCACAAGGTGAATTCCGTGCCTCTTTTTATTGTTTTCCATAAAAATTAAACAATTTCTATTAGATCTTATTTAGAATGTATTTTGGTATTTTGTCTAATGATAACGAGTAAACAATAATATTTTCTAGAATTTAATTAAATACTAAAATAGACTTGTCCCCAAGGGAAAGCCACCTAAAACACCAATTCTCTAAGGTATTCTTTTCTACCTTTTCAAAATCCAAATCTAGTCCTTTTAACAATTTGGTTTGAGAAAATATCCAAAACACTTAAAACCAACTAAACTTTTTAATACTAACCAGGCCATTCTAAATTACTTACAAAAAACCTTTATTAGATATTGAAAAGCATACCATTACTCTATAGTGCCAGTCCCAAAGAGGAGAACGCCATCAACAAACAACAAATGAGTTATAAAATTCTTTGAGGAATTTTTTACTCAATTTAGTCTACCCTTTGTTCTAGCCTTTTTTATAAATGTGTTCAAGCCTTATACCACAATAAAGAGAAATAGTAGATAATGGATTACCCTTTCTATGTCCTCTATAAATCTCAAAAAAATTTGTGGGGGTGCCGTTTATCAACACAAAAAAATTTGTAGATGAACATACCAAATCATCCAATTGGTGACTTCAATATTTAATCATGTTTGAAGAAGAACTAATCTCAATGGATTCCAATGACCTTGTAAGATTAGAAAAGATCCATTTTGATAATCAAAACCTTCAATTTTTTTACCTCAATCAAGCATAATATATCTTGATCAACACCCACAGCCTCTAGAATTTTCTTGTTCAATAGAAAATCAAAATATTCTTTTGAAATCGATTTATCTAATAATGGTTTTATTCTATTAGTTATTACTTTGGTAATAACATTGAAGACCATATTTCATAAGGATATAAGATGGAAATCATTGAAGGAATATGGATAAAAATATTTAAGAATTACATATATAAAAGTGGAATTTATTATCCTTGAAACTTCACCATTAATACTTGATTACTCTACCACCATCAATAAATAATTACCCATGGGAAGATACTTTTTTGCCATTCTGAACCTTTAAATCCCAAATTGTATTCTTTGTTCTTCTTTTATCAACATGTTTATGAATAAAATCATGATATTATCATCCTCGGACAAATAAATAACATGAATTTTGGGTCTCCAAGACTCCTCATCAAGCCTTATAATTTTATCTTTTCTCGCTTCTAGTGAACCAATATCATCACTATCCAATTCAAAAAATACCCGTAAGGAATTATTTAAATATCTAAGGTGAATATATTCCTCAATGTTAACAAGCCCAACTATCAAATCAAATTTCTTCTGTTATTCCCAATCTATAACCTCTTTTTTCAGATCCTTTAGCTTAAACATGAATTGTTGCATATATTATCTTTTCTGTGGGATATGATAAATATTCCCATTGATTTCATATCAATGAGGAGAATTCCTCTTCCAGTAACCATGAATTCTTAAACTTAAGCGTGTATTTAACCTTGCTTGATTTTACTTTAGTTTGTAGTATTATAGGATATTTATTTGATAAAAAAAAATTATAAGTCAAGTACCTAAATCTCCCCATAAAACCAACTGAATTTATAGAAATTAAAAACCTATCAATATGTTTAGATATTACTAAATGAATCAAAATTTCATTCCTATATGTGGGGTACATTTATATTGGTAGACCATCAATGAGATTCAACATATGAAACATATGTCTCAAATATTCAACCAAAGGATCATGTCTAGAGTTTAAAACCTGATCCTCCATATCATAAATAGTGAGATTTAGGTCCCCTCCCAGAATCAAATTTGGGTCCCTTAATAAACCAATTTCTATTGCCTCTTCCCCCAAAATTTTTCTCTCTAAATATGGCCTATAAAAATTTAAATTTTTTATCCGTGATCCATGTCTCTAAGCCTTCCTTTTCAACATAATTCCTACGCAAGTAAAAAATGGATAAAACAGTCCCTTTTACGATTCCATGTTGATAGCATTACCCAATATTTAGACCAATTGCATCCACAGTACGACACTCCCATTCAAACAATAACTTCAAAAATACCTTTGTTGCTTTATAGTGAAGAACCACCATTTCTTGTAGAAGGATAACATTCGATAAAGACACCTCAAACCACCTTTTGAGAGCTAAATATTTTGGAGAGAATCCTACTCCATGGATATTTAAAGACATTTTCTTCACAAGGAACCAATTTCCAAGAGAAAATCTACTCTAAGGGCATAGACTCAATTGAAGGAAAATTATCCAAATCAACAACCTCTTCTTTAACTAAACTATGATGTGGAGATGGTACCAATGGCTTAGCTCGGCCATCATGTACAACCCCTTCCTTCAGTATCCTCTCGGTGCCACCTAATTTTCTCCTCTCCATAACATTTTGAAAAGTATAGGAGTCCTACTAATATCTTTATTAAATTCATGTGTTTTTACTGAGTAATATTGTATAGGTTTTTTTTGTAACATCACTTTATAATAGGGAGTCAAAGGTTGCATTATCTAAATAAGGCCTAATTCATATTCCCTTTGTGTAATATTTGGAGGAGGACCAAAAGGATAAGAATTCCACCCATTCTTAACCAAAACTTCAAGTTATATAGGGAAATGAGAAGCATTAACCCTAGATGAGGAACAAGGAAAGAGTTCCTCGTTAGCGGATACAACACCCTCACCCACAACATCCAAAAAACTATGATATATCACATCAAAATTATAATCATGACGTAAGTTCGACCTAAGGACAAAAGGACGTTCAATACCCTTAATTGATGGAATAAAATTTACATCCTTAACCCCCGCAAAGTTGAAACATTGATAATTTTGTCTTCATATTTTTTCAAAAAACAACTTATTCTTTAGAAAAAGAATTGGAAAAGTTTGGGATTAATAAATTCAGCTTACCCATAAAATCTTTATCCAATCATTGCGATAGAGAAGCATTATTTTGAATTACCAAGCCTATGAAACCAACTGGATGAAAATTAACCATCGCATGCGAGACAATTTCCTTCCCTTACCTAAGGAACAATTTATATTGAATAATGTAGTCCCCCTTAGTATATTGTGTTAAACTAGGATAGTTCCTTTTCAAATGTCCCATATGTCAACAAAAATGACAACAAAATGGTAATTTCCATAAATGCAGATGCTGAGAGAAAGTTTTCTTGCGTGAGTGTATCTCTATATCAGCTGGAAGTCCCATGTTTAAGTCAATCTCAACTAACATCCAAGCAAGACACTTGACTTCATGAAACAAAGAGTTTTCCTAAAAGAAAATATAAATTACCATAGTATTTATAATGTCTATAAAAACATTGTTTTGCCAAAGTTATATGGGAAAACCTAGAAGAATCATCGAAACATATCATTTGTAAAAGTTTTCCTTAAAGGAGTTAAAACCTGGGTACAAATTTTTTAGCATCAATGAAGTTCTACCAATGATCCACAACTATGATATAATTTTGTCCAAGTACTCCTCCCCAAAAAAATTAAATTAGAACCAAGTGTTCATGAGGATACTAATTTTGGACATTACCCAAGGACTAGCTACCGAGTAGACTTCAACCATTTAAATATAGCCTCCATCTTGATGATATAGTAGCTCAAATTACCCACCATATCTCTTGAAGGGAGGATATTGACCATATCCATACCAATATATTTTACTAATATCATGAAGAGTTTTTCAGCGTGGGGTCTATAGGAATTTTAGTCTCTTTTCCATTTTAGCACCACACCCAAATATACCGCCTCTTAACCTTGCTTATATGAACCCTTTGAACCACATGGCACTCACTAAATTTCTAGAGAATGAACAACTAAGTGTTTAATGGAAAGCACTCCAGCTCCAAAACACTTTAGTAGTTTTCTATTAATAGAAATCAATGATCTCAAGAGCCTAAATCTATCTTCCATAGTTTTGACACATATATGATGTTGAGGCCATGTCATCACATCATCAAAATTTCTACAAAACCCTTAAATCAATTTTCTAGTTTTGAAGATGTCGTTAGCATCCAAATCATCATATTATCCATCCCATAGAGGCACGTCTCCATAGTATAGATCATCCATATTGTTGACGTATACAAAAAAATCTAAAATATCCTGATCTCATTGATTAGGATAGGATCAAAAGATAGTGACTTAGTCAGATCCAAAAATATGAAAATACAACTACAAATAAAAATAAAATCCAAAACTGAGCACCAAAAATAATGTTCAAGGAACATGTTGAAATGGGGCATTGTGAGGATAAAAGTGTTTATATCGTCTCTAGATTCAGATACGAGAGACAATTACAAGTAGGTTTGAGTGGAGGTCTTCTTGTAGATGGTGACTATTCGATGCAATGGAAAACTAGGGAGACGGATTTCCCCCCTCCTTAACTTGCAGTTCCAGTATGTCATCGCCCATAAATGATAGAGGCATCCAGGGGATGGATGAGGGGAGTTCAGGGACAGAGGTGGGGATGGGATCTCCATTCAGGAAACAAATGACACTTTGGTGGGTGTTGCCTATGTGCCTAGGTCATTTCTTCTCTTTAGATCAGATCAAACAAATTACGAGAAAGGGTGGAGATCTCGAAGGAAAAAGAACTAATAGGAAAATTTATTGGGATATGTCCTGGAATCCTCAAGGTAATTATGATTTGTATATGGGATCCAAGGGTTTTTTCACAATAATATTATTCAATCAGTATGATCGAGATCAAATCTTAGAAGGGGGGCCATATTTTTTCTTTTCAGTAGGCTTCTACATGTGACCATGGAAAGAAGGATTTAACCTCGAGCAAGAAGATAGGACGGTATCCCATTTTTGGATATTCTTGTACTCTCTTCCTTATGAATACTAGGACTGAAAAATTATACAAGATATCGAGAATATGTTGGGAGATTTTTGGAAAGTATCAGAACAGACCAAACACTAGTGGTACACAAATTTGGCTCGAATCTGTGTCTACATGGATCTTTCAAAGGAGATGTTGGAAGCCATCAAACTAAACTAGGAAGATGAATAATGGTAGCAATTGATTTATTATGAAATCATCCCATTCAAGTGTAGATAGTTCCATGAATATGGGCACCTTAACAATAATTTATCAAAGAATAGCCAACAGCCACTGGCTAAAACCCAGATGTCGGAGAAGATGGAGGATACAAAGGCATTCACCCAATTTTGGAGTAGAAGAAGAACTCCTTGATATTGTCCTACGTTACAACAGGGAAGAACATCAAAAGGGGGGAAGTCAAATTCTAGTATCATTTTTGATGCCTTTAGTGAGAGTGAAGAGGAGCGGAACCCTTGCAATAAGGAGGAGATCAAAGAACCCCATCCTATCTTGGTGGTTCCCAAATGGGTGGAATGGGTGGGTCAAGACGATCAGGAGGAAGCAATGGAGGAATAGGGGGTTGAGGATATGGATATGCGAGAGATAGATCTAGATGAAATAGAGAAATAATGTGAGGAAAAAGGGAAAGGGTACGTATATGGGTGTCAACTATAGCTTCTTCAGTAAGCCATTAATAGAAAAAATTTCAAACAACAACTTTAGGTAGCCACAGAGCCCCAGAAGGGGAGCAAGAGAAAGCAAGATGAGGAGGACCTAAGGAGAGGGAGGAATATGAAGAAGAAGATGATAGAGGAAATATGTGTCAATCTCATTGAATCTGATCAATATCCCACTATTGTGGTAGCTTTCACTGAAGTAAAAAAGAGTGAATCAATATAAATAATATCATGGAATATTCGGGGTTGTAACCACCCTAGGAAGATTAAATTACTAGCAAAGAATATTAAATTTGAGAAGTTGTTTGTTCTATCTCTCCAAAAGATAAAGTGTAAGTCATAAAACCTAGAAGAAGTAGGAAAAGGATATGGAAAGGATGTAAAAAATAGAAATATATGCCAATGGTGAAGTGGGAGGGTTAGTGATCCTTTGGTGTGCACAAGTGGTAAGTTCATCAAATACTTGGGTGGTTGGTTTCTCCTTGTCAACGGATTTTTTTTATCATAGATTCTAGAGCCAAATGAATTGTAACTAATATCTATGGCTTGATCTCATTTGCACATAAATATTCTTTCCTCAAATTCCTACGCTGGGTCAGTGGACGAATGCACAACATCCTAGGGATAATGGGAGGGTATTTCAACCTGATCTCCTCCCTGCATGAAAAGGAGAGGGAGAAGAAAGAATATTGACATATTCTAGGAATCCTTTAGGGATTTTATAGAGGGAAGTTAGTTTCTTGACTTAGATACAAGAAATGCATGGTTCATATGGAATAATAAACATGGAGGGGAGTATCATATAGCATCAATATTGGATATATTCTTGGTATCGGAGGACATAGCTAAGGAAGAAGGAGAGTTTTCTTCCAGTGTCCTTTTGGCAATAGGATCAGATCATTGGCCAATTTTTTTGTAGTGCGACAGGTCAGACATACACAATAGGAAACTAGGGAAGTGTTCAAATTTGGGAAATTCTATCTTGAACATAAATATTTTAAATCATTAGTTCAACAAAGGTGGAAGGAATTTTTCGCTCCCACAAGATCAGGGATGTATCAATTCCAACAAAAATTGAAGGCCCTAAAATATAGGATTCGTACTTGGAATAAATAAGACTTTGGAAACATAATTCAGGATAAGAAAAGATTAATATCACAGTTGGAGGTTATCCAAAGGAGGGGGATGAATGATTTCTATGGAGAGTATCTCAAACAAAAGGAAGAATACCTACTATCTTATATATCCTTGAGATAAAGGAAGGAGGAGATGTATAGGAATCAAAGGTCTAGGAACCAATGGCTTCAGGAATGGGATTGTAACAAAAAATTATTCAATAACTTGGTAATTCAAAACATGCATCGATCAAAGATCCACAAACTGAGGGATATTGATGGGAGGTCAACTGAAACAATATAATGGATAGAAGAGGATCTGGTTAACCACTTCAAACATGTCATGACAAAGGACAGACTGGATAGAAGACAAAAATTTTCAAAAATAACTCAACACCTCCAGTGTCACATCCCCGACCCTCCGACCGGCGAAGAGGATGCGACCAACACCTCAATCCAAACGGGAAAATAGCCCCATGAACATAAAAAGGGATAAATCAATGCTGAAATTAAGAACTTAACATGATACATAATAGGAATGCCAAACATACAAGCATACACAGATGCATAATTCCTCAAAACATTCAGCAGAAGCAAAGATATAGATTCATACAATTCCAGCATTCACATGCTCATCATGATTCATGAAGCAGTAGATTAATTGCAGAGATGAAATAGCAACAGTACTTATCTTTTGCTAAAGAATTCACCCCGCAACCAGCTATGTCACTGCAACGTTCCACCCAACCATAGGCCAGCGTGCTCATCAATCTCTCAGCAACGCTGCCACCCCCAAGTTGGGCATGATTCCTCCAAGGATAAGGGTCATTGCAGGCTTACACATAGCCAAGGGACACAATCATCCAACCAACACAGCTGGGTTTATTAGGCCATCAACAAACCGGCCAAGCCAGGAAAATCCAAGGACCCACCACTGCGAACCCACAGAAAAATAGGAGGTTCATCGCTTTCTGATGAAGGAAAAGACAACCGAGGACAGTACCCAACCCAAAGATGAACCACAGTTCAAGCCACAAGGTGACACAGAGTTGTTCTTGGCCCTAGCGTGGCCAAAACAACTCAACAGCAACCCAAAACCAGGGTGCATCAACAACCACAACCCATCACTAAATGATGGCAACCAACCTCATTCTACAATGGATAATAAACAACAATCCCAGCATAGCCATGGGAAACTCAGACACAGATGTGGTAGTCAAAATCCAACCACAACGTGGGGAAGACAACAGTCCCACAACGTAATTCAGTGAGCACGACTCACAACATGGGAAAATGACTGCAACAGTCTGTGCATGAGAGCAACTTGCACCAGACCCAAAACACAGAGGAAAACATAGGCATAGGTCACAAATCCGTAAGGAACTTACACACAGTCCCTAAGTGTAGAAATGGCTCTTGCACCCGAAAATCCTGAGTGACAGCCCTGATTTCACCCATTCCTTGTGTGAGGAAAACCAACGCAGAACTCCCGTGCATGAGAAGAAGATAGAATGTCTCTCTGTGTGAGGATCCCAACCTATGTGTGAGGAGAAACAGCTTCCCTATGCTCGTGAATCAGCAGACCTGAATGGAAGAATCGTGAAGGTTGGAAAATGTGGGAGGGAAGAGTCGTGGAAGAGTGGGGAGAGTGAATGCTTCCTCTACCCCCATGCGGCGTGAAGAGGAAGGATCCGCTGGTGGAGTGGTCACATGGGTAAGGATGGACAGTCCTACCACACCCACCACCACTCAGCAATAACTACCTCAACCAACAACAACAAAACAATAAAGAGGTTGACAAGGGAAGATGGGAAAACAAAACAAGGTGGAAACACATGGGTTTCCCCCCATAGACCAAGGTTTGACATCCCCCACCCCTTATCCTTTGGAATCATGCCCTTTTCATTCAACGTTGCACTGCCATAGCTGGTTTTGGTTTATTTTATTTGATGTGCGTATTTACATGATGCCACATTATAGTGTGCCGACTAGCACGACATACCATCAGCAATTATCCCTATTGCCAAAACATTCACAACCAAATCGATGGTGGGGCTTTTGCCTTTAGCTCCTCACCATGATTAATTACAATATATACATCATGCAAACGGGGTCAAAACCGGGGTGTTACATTGCCCTCCCCCTTGGAATAACACCGTCCTCGGTGTTCCATTACATATATACAATACATATACAATTGCACATCAAAATTTCAAAAATTTGTAGATCTATCCCACGTTCAATCATCTACTTTGAACGTTCACGACCAAGCCCCTCGGCTTCCACAGACTTGTCCTGCTGGTTCTCAGATTCCAGCTTATCCTAAAGTCTAGGAACTTTGCGGGTATTGCCCTCTGCACGTTCCCTCATTAGGTAGTCCTGGCGCAAATGATGTCCTCCACATTCCTAGCATTTCACTGGCTGTTTCATCTTTACCTATTGAATTTTCTTTCAGTCTTCATGCCTGGACCATTTCTTATCGGGTCACTTGGACGATTGTCCCATCACTGGTCCACCTTCCTTTCCTTTGCCGATTGCTCCCAGAAGGCTTTTCACCTCCCTTTGCAAACCAATAAAGTCTTGCAAAATATGGTGGTTCATTTCACTCTGCCTTCTTTGTATCTTGAGCATCTCCCCAAGGTTCTCTTAGGTCTTAGCAATCATTTGAAGGAGACTTCCAGCTAAGTCCAACAACTTTTGATTTGCTGCCATGATCAATGTGCAATACTAGGTCTCACTTTTCTCACCTATGAAATGCACCATTGAAATTCTATCAGACCAAGCATAATATAGACATTAAAATCAATTATTTAATTACCCAATCGGCATGACAGTCCAAGCCTCATCAAGGAGACTTTCATATTTTTCATGCCTTCCCCAATAGGCACATGAGCTCATTCATGTCCATTCCTGGGCAGGGAATTAACTATTCCAGCATTCAAAATTTACTTTAAGCAAATACATACATTCCATTTTCAATCATACATGCATTCAACAATATTTTGTTTTTCACCATGCATAAATATATATAATTAAAAGGGAAAAAGAGAGTAGCAAGAGTTTTTCCCCTCTTTGTTTTGTTCCTTTCTGGAACCCACACCATCGCAGTGGCTTTTCATGCTCTCAGCCTCTTTCACTTCACCGTGAATGCTGGACCAATCCCGCTTGGTCATGACACTTAATTTCTTCGGTCTATTCCAAACCTCTAAACCATGGAGTCTCTGCACATGGTTTGTCTCAACTGCTAGGAACCTCACGGTCTCACTAGTACCTTTTTCATTGTCGCTCATTCCGAGCTTTCCAGGACAGTCACATGTCCACATGCACCCCTAGGATGCTCTCATAGTCCTCGCCTCCAGCGATACCTATATCCAAACATTGAATAAATTCACATGTTTAGTTTATTCTCATCAGTTTTATCTCTAGAACAAGAGCTTAAAACATCATAACCAAATCATATACACATGTATATTCATAAGCAAAATAATCCAATACTTATCTATATTGTGGATTTTCTCCTTCGTCCACAGGATCCTGCTTTGCTTTGCAAGCCTTGGGATTTCCTATGGACTTAGATGTTAGGTCAGCATGTAGGCTACTCCACAGCATCAAATAATTAATGTCCAGCTAGTACACAACCATGTCAACTGGGCTTGGAACTTTACCGTGACCATTTCCAGGTCTAGGATCTACTATGGATCCTTAGGCATATCACAGCCCAACATACAATTATACCAGCACACACTTATATCAACAATAACCCTTACTCCACAACCCCTCACAACAACCATTTACCTTTACCTTTACCTTTATTTTTACCTTTACCCTTACCTTTACCTTTAGGGTGCAACACCCAATTGTATCTATTTATCCTGTCAAGACAAGCACAAGCAATATAGGAAAACTCATCAGCGTTATTGCTCTAAAGCTATAATCACATTTCATATATTTCACTATCAAGTATTGAGACACCAGGAGTGCGTCCACTCCCTAGAGTGTAATCAATATTGAAAACCCTTTCATGACTCAACATCGGAAAAGTGTGCACCCTTCTCCAGTGTGTGCCATGTAGGCCCTATTCAAACTCAAGCAATAGGTCATAATAGATATTAAATCAAAACATGTTCTGCATATGGAATTTAATAATTAAACATGCATATTCATAGCAAGGGTCACAGAACACTTATCCATTTGCTGTCGCAGTATGCCTTTGTTAAGGAGGAATGGGGGCTCCTTCCCTGAGTTAACAGTCCCTCAGTTTGCCATCCCAACTCCTTTTTACATTTTGTATCCACAAATGTCTTACTAACATAATTTATACCATCTCACTCATGTTACTACCAAACATACAGTGCAGATGAGACATTTCCAAAATGTCCAATGGCGTTTCACCCGAAACCCGTTTCCAAGGGAAAACCTTCCCATGAAGTTTGGCTTCTGTAGGCCATCACACATGGTCTTCCTGCAGTGTGTACCCCTGACACATTCATCAAATAGCCAAACAGTCAATCATTACCTGATACTACAATCCAAATTGATCGTTCCATAACCAAGCAATGACATTATCAATCAAATTCAATAAGAATTTGCAATTCTATCTACTACAGAAATTGACTTGCTCAATTGTGGGTCTCTTGTAAGCAGCACTACTATGCCCATTACAATTTTATGCTTATTAACATAATCATGAATAACCACTTACCATGCGTCCTCCTGACACAATCTTACACAAGCCATCAGTGATTAGTAGTCGTCAGCAATTCTTAAATCCGAAATCCACAATTCAAATTTAACAACCCATACCAACTACTTTTACAACTATGAGACCCTTCTCATAAGGTTTGGCTCTTTCACATGGTAGATTCTGGCATTGGTCAGGGTCTTACCTCTCACTACCATGCTCGAAATAATCTACCTAAAACCTGAGCTTCAATCATTCAACACAATCTTATGCAAGCCAATAGTGACTAGTAGTTGTCAGCAATTTCTTAAATCTGAAATTCACAATTCAAATTTTAACAACTTATTATGCATACCATATGGTAGATTCTAGCATTGGTCAGGGTCTTACCTCTCACTTCCATGCCCAAAATAATATACCTAAAACATGAGCTTCAATCAACCAAACACTTGGTAAGTCTGGATGCATATACCTTTTTCATTGCTACAACCATCACCGAAGCATTTTCAGAATTTATAAAATTCAAATACTTCCAACTATTAGTCACATCAATATTATCAAAGATCATTTACTTCATGCATTCATTATCATATTAACATTTGCAAGGCATAGTCACATCATTCATGTAATTAAATAGAATGTTTAGATACTCCTTACTTCACAAGCGTATCATTCATACCACCTTGCTCTCCTACAGAGCATTTCTAGTAGCCAATTGATCTTGACTATCCTGCATTCATAAAAACCTTTGAAATGGTTCCTGAATTGTCATAAATTCATCATTTCAGTCATTAGTCATTCATAGTATCACATTCACTCATCTCAATGCATTCATGCAATGCACCACAACATTGCACCTATACTTACTTTCCTTGGGCTACTAAGATCAATCAATATATATAGGCATGACACCTTTCTATATTCCAACATCCACATTGTATGAGGTCTCTTACCTGTACCAATCCATGGAATTTTTCATAAGCAAACTCTTACCTGCATGGGTCGTACTTACACCCTTGACATGACCAATTTGGTTGGTCCTGTGCAGGAGATTGCAGAATTTGCTCACCAACTTTTGTTATGGACTTGTTGCCTTATCCCTTTCTTCGTAGGGTTGCTGGTCACATTTATCTGCATCAGCAACATATTCAGCTAGGTCCATGTCGTCGTTGGTTTTTCCACTAATGCCAACATCAAAGCAATGATTATCATCAGTGGTTCACACAAAACATATCCTCATACATTTCAAGCATAAAACTTACGAAATGTAGTTATAATCAGCAAGATAGAGTTTTAAGGAAACTTCCCTTTTTAAGTCTTTCATCCTTGCATGGAACTACTCTTCCAGACAACAGCTGGTTTGACTTCATAGTCCTTGCTACCTCTGGGCATGCAATTGTCCATATTTGTCCATTTGATAGCAGCGTCCATCATTAGAACTTTTTTGCTTCATGCTTAGATTCTGGTGACTTACCCTTGTTCCTTACTGGATAATCTTTCCAACGCCTATCCACATGCTTCATTCCGACCTCGGGTGTGAAAACCACACCATTTCTAAAAATGAAGATTTTCACCAAATCTTTGCATTTTTACACATTACTACATTTTGGACTGGGTGCCAACTTTAGCCACCTGTACAACCACTGAAAGACAGCTGAAAAATCCTCCTTGAAAATCTCAAATTTTCCCCTTGCAAAATTGGCTCTCACTTCATCTATCAGTCCGATGTATCGGCTATCAAAATAGCTACTCCCTTCCGTCGTTTCGGATCCCCAAACCACTAGCTCCTCCGCTGTATCGGCGGCCGAAACCACTATCCATCGGGTGGATAGTTCCTTATACTTCCACAACGTCGGTCAGTAAAACAACTAAATCTTTCTGACGTGTCATGCCAATCTTCCTTTGGCTTCCGACATATAGGCGGACCGATCCTTTAAAGTTTTTCGACGTTTTCTACACTTAGAAAAATTTTCAATTTTTTTCTTCTTCTTCTTCTTCCGCTGCATCGGCAGCTTCATCTTTTATTTTCTTCAGATTCCTGCTGCTGCATTAGCTACCCAAACGGCTAACTTTGCCGATGGTTCCCATACTTAGTTGATTTTTCAAAAATTTCCCCTTTCTTCTTTCTTCCGCCGCTTGATCGGATCAGCTTTATTATTTTCGTCAGCGAGGAAGTCCCATCAACAACTGCAACGACGAATCACCATCCTCGATCTCCTTCCGATCGGTGGCCAAATCTACTGTGGCACACCCTAATCGACGTTGGCAGTCACTTCACATCGGCAAGCTAGTGCCTTGTGCTTCCGCAACGGCAGGTGCACGAACAACTTTCTTCTTCCGATGGCCAACAACTTTCTATACTTAGAAAAATTTTTGAATTTAATTTTATTCATGGCGTTGGAGGTAGGAGAACTTACCCATCGGACCTCTATTCATTTCTCCATCCGCAATGGCAGACGCTCAAACAACTATTTCCTTCCGACGGACATCGAACACTTAGCCAAATTTCCCATGATTTTTCCTTCAAACTGCTCTCCGTCGGGCACGCCTTTGTCTAACTCTTTCGCTACGGTGGAAGTCAATTCTGCTAAGTGTTCTGATGGCTCAAACACTCAGACAAAAAATTTCAAAAATTCTTTTCCGCTGCTATGCCTCGTTAGATGGCCTTTCGACTGCACCTTCCAGCGTATCAGAGGAGCTTCCCTCTAACTCTTCCGACTGTTCAACACTTAGACAATTTTTTTGAATTTTTCCAGCCATCCATTTCTGATCTCTGCTGGGCAGAAGGCAATTCTGCTTCTATCACTGCACCTTGGTGGTCCATTTAGGCCCATGCTGCAACATGAGCTCTGGTACCACTCTGTCACGTCCCCGACCCTCCGACCGGCGAAGATGACGCGACCAACACCTCAATCCAAACGGGAAAACATCCCCATGAACATAGACAGGGATAAATCAATGCTGAAATTAAGAACTTAGCATGATACATAACAGGAATGCCAAACATAAAAGCATACACATATGCATAATTCCTCAAAACATTAAGTGGAAGCAAACATATACATTCATACAATTCCAGCATTCACATGCTCATCATGATTCATGAAGCAGTTGATTAATTGTAGAGATGAAATAGCAACAGTGCTTATCTTTTGCTAAAGAATTCACCCTGCAACCAGCTACGTCACTGCAACGTTCCACCCAACCATAGGCCAGCGTGCTCATCAATCTCTCAACAACATTGCCACCCCCAAGCTGGGCATGATTCCTCCAAGGATAAGGGTCATTGCAGGCTTACACATAGCCAAGGGACACAATCATCCAACCAACACAGCTGGGTTTATCAGGCCATCAACAAACCAGCCAAGCCAGTACAATCCAAGGACCCACCATTGCACACCCATAGCAAAACAAGAGGTTCACCGCTCTGTGATGAAGGAAAAGACAACCGAGGATAGTCCCCAACCCAAAGATGAACCACAACTCAAGCCACAAGGCGACGCGGAGTTGTTCTTGGCCCTAGCATGGCCAAAACAACTCAATAGCAACCCAAAACCAGGGTGCATCAACAACCACAACCCCTCAGTGAATGATGGAAACCAACCACAGTCTACAATGGATAATAAACAACAATCCCAGCATATCCATGGGAAACTCAGACACAGATGTGGCAGTCAACAGCCAACCACAACGTGGGGAAGACAACAGTCCCACAACGTAATTCAATGAGCATGACTCACAACATGGGAAAACGACTCCAACGGTCTGTGCGTGAGAGCAGCTTGCACCAGACCCCAAAATGCAGAGGAAAACATAGGCATGGGTCACAAATCTGTAAGGAACTTACACATAGTCCCTGAGTGTAGAAATGGCTCTTGCACCCGAATATCCTGAGTTATAGCCCCGATTTCACCCGTTCCCTACGTGAGGAAAACCAACGCAGAACTCCTGTGCATGAGAAGAAGATAGAATGTCTCTCTGCGTGAGGATCCTAGCATACGCATGAGGAGAAATAGCTTCCCTATGCGTGAGAATCAACAGACCTGAATGGAAGAATCGTGAAGGATGGAAAACGTGGGAGGGAAGAGTCATGGAAGAGTGGGGAGAGTGAATGCTTCCTATGCCCCCATGCAACATGAAGAGGAAGGATCCGTTGGTGGAGTGGGCACGTGGGCAAGGATGGACAGTCCTGCCACACCCACCACCACTCAGCAGTAACTACCTCAACCAACAACAACAAAACAATAAAGAGGTTGACAAGGGAATATGGCAAAACAAAACAAGGTGGCAACACATGGGTTTCCCCCCATAGACCAAGGTTTGACATCCCCCACCCCTTATCCTTTGGAATCATGCCCTTTTCATTCAACGTTGCACTGTCGTAGCTGGTTGTGGTTTAGTTTATTTGATGTGCATATTTACATGATGCCACATTATAGTGTTCCGACTAGCACGACATACCATCGGCAACTATCCCTATTGCCGAAACATTCACAACCAAATCGATGGTGGGGATTTTTCCTTTAGCTCCTCACCACGATTAATTACAATATATACATCATGCAAACGGGGTCAAAACCGGGGTGTTACATCCAGGCAATGATCTCTTAGGAACATAATGATATTTTTCTCAAACCAATAGAGATTCAATATATGGAAGGGGAAATGGAGCAGATGACCTTGGAAAATGCCCCTAGACCATATGGTTTCACCTCCAATTTTTCCATTATTCAAGGGACCTCATAGAAAAAAAGTTCGGCAAATTGTTGTAGAGTTGGGCCAATCTGAAGGGGTTCTAAGGGATTTCAATGCGGCCTTACTAAAACTCCTCCCCAATTTAGAAGGAGTGGATGGGCCTCGTAAATTCAGACCCATAGCCTTGTGCAATGTCATTTATAAGATAATTTCCAAATCTGTAGCTAGTAGACCAAAACCAATACTTCCTCTTCTGATTGTCCCAGAGAGATCTATGTTCGTGTAAGGTAGACAAATACTATATGGCATTCATTTGGTCCATGAGGGAATTTATTTCCTGAAAGTAACCAAAAGGAAGGGATGATCGTAAAACTTGACATTGAAAACTCCTATGACAAATTGAGCTAGTAGTACATCAGATAAATCTTGGATTCCTTTTGCTTTTCTAGAGATTGGATTCAATGGGTTAGGAATATGGTTTCCTCTACCTTCTTCTCTATTATGTTGAATGTCCCTCCCTCTCACATGATGAATCCATCGAGAGTTATTTGACAAGGGGATCACCTCTCTCTGTTTCTCTTCATCATTATGGTGGATCACCTCTCTCTGTTTCTCTTTAACTTTCTAACATATGAATGTGTTTATATCAGAGATATATTAGATTAGGAAGAATTTGTGAGACTTATGAATCCAATTGGGAGTGTACATGTGTCATGGAAATATTTGACCTCTATTCCCCTGAGGTGAACCAATGAAGCTCCAACTCAGCCCAAATTGTCACAAAACCTATTGTCAATGTTGGTGGAGTGTGTTGGTGAAATAATGAATCCAAGTCATGCATGGCTAATAAAGTAGAGGTATGGGAGTTGTCACATGCCCTAATTTGCAAAACATTTTCATGTTTTTAAGAAACATTATGTTATATTTTATGTTAAATTTTTTAATTAATGACCAAGTGGGGTCAAGGATAATTTAATGGAATTGCAGAATATTTTATTAATAAATAAACAAAAGATGAGACAACAACTTAGGGAAGCTATTAAATGAGTGTTTTACTGGTCACTTGATGGAAAAGGCTGGGTTGAGAGAAGATTGACATGTGGCAGAATCGTCAAACTACTTCTAGCTATTGCATATGGCAACTTCCCTATTTTTGTGGTCAAGATTCTCCAAGAAAGTGGAACAAGAGCCGGTAGCTCATTAAGTTAAAACTGACCCAAAATACCTAGGCATGCTAATAAAACTTCCTATTGAAGACAGTTGAGGCTGCTCATTCTGGATTTGTGATCATTTTGAGTGAATGAAGTGCACAAGATAATTCGATGGAGGGGACTACCTAAAGTAAGTTTGAGTGGATAAGTGCTGAAGAGCTAAACTAGTGCAGCTATTATAAGCTGAGTTCATACTGCTACAAGTAGAACTAAGTTGCTGCTGAACACTCGATGGAGTTGTAGAGGATTTCTAGACTACATCTCTCACTCGATACTTCTACCAGGTGGACCAGGAGACAATCTCGGGGGTCCTGAGGATTGCAGTTCAGCTCTTCTCCAGGAGTTATATGGGAGGAACAAGTTCCTTAAGATGTTCTCACCTCATATATACTTCCAGGTTTTACTTGTTTAGTTCAGTCATTTAATTATTTACTGTATTTGGAAAGTTTAAGATTTATCAATGATATAGCATATTTTTGTTTTATTTCTATTAGGGATAGTTAGAAGAAATGCATATGTTGTGAAAGTTAGTAAGTTCTGAACTAGCTATATTCGGGTAAATAAGTAGAGAAATTTTGAGTTAATTGATAGATATAAAAAAATAACTAAACTGTATTTTTCCACACCTTTTGCAAGGTCATACTCTAGTACAATAGGATAATTTACTTTCAAATAATGGATTTAAATAAAGTATGTATGTAGATGAAATGGTTATATTCTATAGGATTTCTGTATAAATTGTTTATAGGTTCTCTTTTGTACTTTTTTTTATTTAAAGTACTTAAATAAATTAAATACAGATAGAGGAAGAAGCCTAGATATTACACACTAATCTGTGTAATATTTTACACAGTAAAACCAGAAAAATCCTATACTATACAATCTAATATATTAACATAAATAGATAATATAGAAATAGAAAAACTATTAAAATTTAGTTTAACTTAACAAAGACAGTTTATAAGGTTAAATAGTTACCCTATTAATACACGTAAGTGAAAATGAAAACTAGGTTTTAACAAGAAAGTGAAAACAAACTCTATAAATATTTTAAAACGATTTAGGGTTTGTAAAAAAGCTAATCATTTCATAATAAAGTAAATTCACAATTTATAAATATCAAAACCTAACAGTATTTTCCAAAAGTACATAAAAGAGGTAAATTTATTCAATCAAGTTTGTTTCTCTATTTTATTTCTAGAAATCATTTCCAAATCAATAATGTGTTACTATCGAAGCCTTCTCAAATGATAATTCTTTTGAAGAGAAAAAAATTAATTAATAATCTACTTAACCCTAAACCATCAAAAGGTAAATAACAATAAAAATAGATAAGATAAAAACAATATATAAATATTAACCAAACAGAGATACTGTTAATTCAGCTTTAAGCTGTAAGAATTATTTTAATATTAAAAACAAAACTAAACAAAAATAGTGTCAGCCTACGTCCTTTTACATCACCATTCAATGCTTAAAATCTTGATTAAAAGTATCTACATTAAAACTGAGTTCACTTAGAAACCAAACATTTGTATCAGCTATAAAAACCCTTCCAAAAAGAAGTTTCGCAAGAACAACCTTTAGGGTTTTTAAAACATTAACCAAATCCTTTGATAATGGCCCAATGGCCTCCTCAAATGGAGTCACACCTTAAAGCTGGTATCAGACAACATCACTAAAAATTAACCATGGATGAAAAGGCTAAAAAATTAACTCATTAAGTCACAGTTATGGAAGCCCCAAATCCTTTCACTGCAAAATAGCCATTAAGGCATGAAAAACAAACAAAGTATCTAGTAGCCATGACCGAACAAGTAACCAACAACACATGGTAGTAACATATTAATAAACCATACAACTCATGCAGGAGAACCCCAGGTGAAACCGAGGCTTACTAGGGTGGATGCCCTCATGGAAGCCTATTGGTGGAGTCCTTCAGAACAGAGCTTGGGTATTGATAGCCTGCACAGAGCAAACCCTAGTATGTTAGATACACATAATTCATAAAATAATAATTTTAAATTGTGCAAAAAGGATTTAAACAAATTTTTTTCATACCTTAGAGAGATGTGCAGTTGTTTGGACGTGGAAAGCTAACCCAAACCTCCTTTGTTAGTACCACGAGTTGAAATGGAGCACTGTCAGAAGAAAATGCAATTCGCAATGTTCAGGTGTGAAGTCCCAAGGCACAACGAGGTAAGAATCAACCCATGACAAGAAACAAGTAGTAAAACCAAGAACCTAGATCACTATTTCAAACAACACTCTTCACACTGTGTATGGTTAAAAGCATTGACAGAGTACAAAACTCACATAGTAAAAAACGACGGTGAATACATCTAAACCGTCAACACTCTATTCGACATTCAAAACCACCCTTCGATAGTAGCAAGCCACCATGCTCACTTTTACTACACCATCTAAAATAAAATACAAGTCTATAACTGAAAACACAAAAAGGAAAGTAATGGAACAAGTACTGTGGTAGTAAGCATAATTGAACTAAACCCATTCTTTTACAATAGTGTTTTTGAAAAAATTTATGTAGGATTCTAATAATAGAAATACCAACAATACCTCTTACAAGGTCAAGCTGCAAAACAAACAATTTAACTAGCATTTTATCCTATGCTAGTTGAGTGATATTCTCGATCTAGAATTACCGGTAACAAAACTGCTTACCTGTTTAGAACCTATAAAAGAAGCATCACTTCACTGCATTAGTTGTAGGCTAAGTAAGCCCCGATCTCAACTAAGGTCTTTCCTACTTGTCAGAAGACAGTAAAAACACACTTAGTATCAGGTTTAGATGTAGTTTTCTTTCTTGTCCTTTTTAAACATAAACTGCTGAATTTAACATCCGTAGCATAGTTCTTCAAAGATAAACAAATAAATTATATAGAACTAAAGAATTACAATGCTCAATTCTAAATACTACTGTTTGAGTAACCGCTGGCAATTATTGGTTCTTAAGTAGTCACATCCTTGAACATTTTATGTTACATGAAAAATTTTAAATTTTTATGAATTTTTGTGTTATTATAGGAGTGGCTCAAGGAGCACAATAAATGCACTAGGAGGCCAAAAATGGACAAAAGACAACACTAGCGCCCCTAGTTAAATCCAGATTCCCCAAAACAAGTAAATAGAGCTCCAAGTAACTAATGAGGGTGCACATGTGCTGGGTTGACCAATAAAGAGCACTGGTGTGTGTGAATGGTCTAAAAGTAACCAGTTCACCTCCTAGACCAATTTCCCCACATCTAAACTATAGAAACTTAATGCATAGAATCAAATTAAATTGACTAAGGTATAAAATAAGGTACTAAGGATGGATTATTGTTCTAACACCCCCCTTAACCTTGAATTAGTACAACTTAACCAAAAATATCATGGACTCCTTGGAAACAAAGGCTCAAGTCACCTCGTACAACATAAAATTTTATTTGTCCATGAAAAAAAAAGGAAAAGAGGAAAACCACATGGGAACAAAACCTCTCCTAAAAAATGGACACGAGGTCAAAAATATGAAGGTGAATGGTAGCCATCACAATGCGTCACTCACTCCAAATAGTGATCTCAATTAAGTGAAGGTCTTCTGAGTAAAATACTTGGTGAAAATATCAACAATTTGCTCATTGGAAGGGAGATACTACAAGGAAATCACCCGATCATGCAATAAGCCCCGAATGTAGTGCATATGAATGTCTATGTGCTTGGTCCTCTGTCTCTGTATTGGATTCATAGAAATATTGATTTCCCTTTTATTTTCACACCAAATGACAGTGGGTGAATCAAGTGCAACATTAAGTTCCTGAAGAATTCCTTGCAACCACACACATTGTGTAGCTTCATTCACTGCTCCTCTATAATTGACCTCAGCTGAAGGATGGGAAATAGTGTGTTGTTTCTTAATTGACCAGAAAATGGGACCATTGGAAAGAATTAATACAAAACCTAAAGTGGACTTTCTGTCATTGCAATCTCCAGCCTAATCTGAATTAGAAAATCCTACTCCTTCTAGTGGAGAATTAGCTGCATAGTGCACCCCGAAGTTCCTAGTACCTTGAACATACTGAAGGATCCTCTTGGATTCCTTATAATGGATATCATGTGGTTGTTTCATATATATTGATACAACACTAAAAACATATTCTAAATCAGGTCTAGTATGTATAAGATACAACAAACTCCCGACTAGATGTCTATACAATGAGAAATGTACTAATGGAGAGTCACCAATTTCACCTAGTTTTATGCCAGAAAGGAATGGGAACTTGGCTGCCTTAAATTCATCCATATTAAAATATAATAACAGGTCTGAAGCATAATTTTGTTGGCTTATAATGATTCCTCTTTTATATTTCTCAATTTCCAAACCAAGAAATTGTTTTAGCAATCCTAATTCACTGTGTAAATATGCTTTAATTGATCCAATTTCTTTGGTGAAGCTACGTCTAATCAAAATTTCATAAAAATATGGCACAATTACCTGAAATACATCACTAATATGATTCAGATAAACATTATGACCTGATTTTCATTGAACAAAACCAATTAATAGCAAAACACTTTCCATCTTGGCATACCAAGCCCTTGGGGTTTGCTTGAGGCCATAGAGTGACTTATTTAATATGCACACAAGGAAAGGATCCTCTTGGAAAAATTTAGGTTGTTGCATATATATCTCTTCATGTATATCACCATGAAGAAATTAACTTTTGTCATCCATGTGGTGAACCTCCCAACATTTACTAGCAACAATGGCTAAAACTAGCTTGATTGAAGCCATCTTTGCAACCAGTGCAAAGGTCTTTGTATAGTCCAGTCCTTGGACTTGTGAAAATAATTTGGAAACTAATATAGCCTTATATTTTATATAAGACCCAAAAGCATCAATTTTTTTCCTATAGAGATACTTTCATTGCACAAGTTTCCTCTTGGGAGGCAAGGGAACCGATTCCCAAGTTTCATTCTCTTATAGAGAAATGAATTCTTCTTGCATGGATGATTTCCATAGTGGTTCATGAGATGATTCTTGATATGACTATGGATCAGATCCATCCATCATATATAAATTCTAAGAAAGGGAAACTTCACTTTCAAAGTAATCATTGTGAAATTGTGATATTGTATTCCTAGGATCTAGAGGATTGTCTTCTAAATACCCAACAACTTGTATGGTTTTCTCTTCCCACTTGGGAATTGAGGATGATTCGTGTACAGAAACATCATCTTCAGCCATCTCATTATCATAAATATTAAAGACGGAATCATCACTTCCATCATCTTGGTGTTGAGGAGAAGAGCATTCCCCTTGTGCTAGTTCAAAATCTGGTATAATTTCCTCTTCAAATTACACACTTCTTTCAACGAAAGTTTTGTGTGTGGATGTATCAAAGAACTTGTAGACCTTTTTTTCTTCACCATATCCCACGATGATGCATTATTTTCTTTGTATCTGCAATTCCTTCTTTTCTGACGAAATTCGAGCCGATTCCCTTGAGCCAAAACTCCTGAAATGTGAGATATTTGGTTTGTGACCAAACTAAGTCTCATAAGGTGTTTTCCCTTTCATTGATTTGTGTAAAGCCTTGTTCTGAATATATGCAACAAAATTAATGGCTTCATATCATAGATTAGGACTCATATTATTACCCTCAATCATGCATGTAGCCATCTCCTTGACACCCTTTCAAATACTTTATGAGCGTTAAAGGATGTAAGCATGCTCGACGATATTTTCATTCTTTTAGGAGTTAGAAAAGGGCTTAACATTAACTCTGTAATGGTCGGTCAAGCAAGGGGGATGTGTTTGATACATGGAAAGAGGTTATGTTGTGAACATGGCTGATGGTAATAAATGTAGAACACTAATGGGGCCCCCTTGCGGGATGATGGATGGCAATCAAAGATGGCCAACTTTGCAGTATGGATGGAGTGGATGGATTGTGAACATGCCAATACATACAAAGGGAGATTCACATGATGGCACACAAATTAAGGTGACTTTCAGGAAATGTACCAAAAAAAATTAACAGTAAGAGCATGAGATGAGGGTCTCGTCAAAATAAAGAGGGAGGAAATCGAACCAGGTGGTGTGAACGATGTCTGAAATGGACTTCAGATAGCTCTGACTAGCAGCTAGTGATGTTGGCCCTGGTGCAGTAGTCCGTGGAGAAAAACTAGACCAAATGGAGGTTTATGGGTATGGATCTAGATCTAGATCAAGGTACAAGGTGTGATTCATATTGTGGCATGTAAACCAATGTAATTTTGGCAAATGGACTGAAGAATCACTAGGGAGGGAGAAAGTATAGAAGGTTGTTTCTCAACCCATGAGCTTTTTGCACAATGGTGATAGCTTCCTATCCTTGTAGAGGATGATCCATACGTGTGCATGAAATACCGAGGAGATACTGAGAGGCCTTGACCTCCAGGGCAGGTCTTGGGACTTGATGGTATGCTAGCATAGTGGTACCTACATCATACGCGCAACATACTTTGTGCACATGGAGATGTGGGACCGCAAGGCTCTAGTGGGCTACCAACTATGTAGGGGCAGGGTAGATGGGTAAGATAGACCTGCTCACATGCAAATGATGTGACAAAGTTCCACAATGGACTCACTACAACTAGACCTGGAGAAACTACTGGAGGGGGTCACTCACCTGTGGTAAAAACGATGCAAAGAGAAAAAGAAAAACTATGACCGAGGTGTACTCATGGTGACTTCAAGCATATAACCTACGGCTAAGGAAATTGGCCTTGCCTTGCTAACTTTGCAATTGGTGGAAAGTACATTGTGAGGTGAGATTCAAAATGGCTTGAACCTTCAAAGGGTCGACCACAATCCCTTTGTGAGAGATGATGAACCCAAGTAAACATCCGACAGGGAAACAAAACATGTACTTGAGAGGTTCAAGCAAGCATTGTATTTGCAAAATCACAAGAAGACTTGTTGTAATTCCTTTAAATGTTATGAACGCTTTTGAGAGCGAATCGTGAGGTCGTCAAAGTAGACTAGGATGATATGGAAATACCATCCATGAAAGAAAAGACTTCATGTCTGGCACCGATTTCAATGATATACTCAATGAATGGAGTGGGGAAATTATCCTTGAGACATGCCAACTTCAAATCATGGATTCAGTAAAGACACGAATGGTACCCTTCTTTTTATTAACGGGAACATGATTAGAAACCCAAGTGGTATATGTGATGGGGTATATGAAACCGACTTTGCGCAGTTTATCAATATCATCCTTTACAGTAGGATCCTTTACAGGGTGAATGGGTATTTTTCTTCGTGAATGGGTGCCACCTCAGGCCATGTGTCGATACAATGTTCGACAATGGATGGATCAATCCCAAGTGTCTAGGTATAGGACCAAGCAAAAACATCACCGAACTCCTGAAAAAAAGCTTTCTAGGAAGCTGCCTCTTCAGGGGAGCAAGAGGCTCCAAGTGTAATTTCTTCAGCTTCCTGAGGGTTACTTGATATTTTGACTTGGATTGTTGGAGAAATGTTAGCCATATTACCCTGTTCAAAGGAATCGAGTGCCCGAATGGGGTTCTTGAACCAGTCGACTTTTCCATGGATGAAGTCTTTGGATTCAATAGATTACTGATACAACGATGAAAGAGGTTCATCGGGAACAAAGAATGAATGCTTATGCATATCATCCCAAGGGTAATCAAGAGCTGATAGAGCTTCAATGATTATTTCATTGTTGCTAAAACAATGCATAGATAGATTAAGGGATATTCTATGTCTAAGGGGATGGAAGGACTAGCAGAACTAGAGATCATATATATGGTGATGGACGTATCCGCGGACGAAACTCAAGGGTGTATCTCATCATGGACAGTGATGTCAGACTTCTGAGAGTGTTTCTGAAGGTTTCCAAGGGCACACTGATACTCAAAAAGGTCGGGGAAATTGTGAGAGTAGTGACTGTAAAATTCGAAAATCACACAAGGGTGGTTAGTCTGCAATGACTTGTTCCTAACCATCAACAGATTTTGGATATTGACTACTGGGGTTTCATCAGATGTATCCATAGCATCCATGTGGGTGCATAGGATAGGAAAATATAGACAATTTTGGGTTGCGTGACCTGGGATGTTGTATAATGCACGGGGGGGGGGGGGGTTGGTCGGGGTTCAATTGTTACTTTGACTACCTTTCCCCCATTCCTCTTTGGGGGAGGAGGGGTAGGCTTAGATATGGTTAGAGTCTTTGATGGACCAGGATGTGGGTGTGATGTCATCTCAATGGGTTGGACAGGTGTCAATACAACTTGGGATTCGAGGGTGGGGTTGGTGGTTTGAGGTACCACACAGGAATTCCCAACATAAAATTGGGTAAGTTTAGAGTATCCATGACATGTTTACTCACGATGCTAGATGGTGGAAATAGGAAAGGAATCATGTGGATTGGGAATGAACCCCAATCATTAGAGGAAATTTCAACTCAAAATGGGCCTTTTAACCCTAATTTAAATTTCATGCAATCATGTGTTAGCCAACAAAATTGCTTTAAATTTGAAATACCATATAGGTCTTAAACATTTTTTTAATATAAATTTGGGGATAGCTATCATAAAAAAACTACTTTTTTGTTCATATTTTCGACATATCTCCCTGTGTTTTTACTCAAATTTCAATCGAGAGAGCTCGCTGGATGCGGAATTTAAATTCTGCATCTAGCGAGTACCCACTCGATATACTTTTTATGGGCTGCGCTACCCCAAAAACAAGAAATACATGAAAAAACGTGATGGTGACATCATCATCATGATTTTTCAGGTATTTCTTGTTTTTTGGGTAGAGGGATCCATCAAAAGTATGTCGAGTGGGTACTAGTTAGATGTGGAATTTAATTCTGCATCCAACGACCTCTCCCAATTGAAATTTCAGTAAACACACAGGGATATATGTCAAAAATACAAGCAAAAAAGTAGTTTTTTATTTTCTTCCTCCAAAATTAATAAATATTATTTTATTAATTTAACTATTATTTTGTTAATTTTACTTAGGAGGCCCATTTTGAGTTGAAATTTCCTCTAATGACTTTCCCAGAGGCTGATGTTGAGGTTGGGACTGAGGTTGTGATGTGGTCAAGATGTTACTGGATGTGATAGTACACAAATCTGAAACTTCAGTCGATGTAGGCAGAGGTGGCAAGGAAAAAAAGGTGTCCGTCATGGGGGTGTTGTCAAATAGGCCTAGGCCAATAGCATACAAGGATGGAATTGAAACATTGTCAATGGTTGAGATGATAGTTAGAAGGACATGTTCCGGTGTGGCCAGTCCCTTAGGATCGTAGTAGGTCAATTGATCGACATTTACGATCTTCCCATCATGGGGGAACATCAGTAGTCGAAAGACCGTAGAGGCCATGACTTGCATGGAATACATGTAACTATGTCTTAGGAGGAGGTTATAGTCAAGTTGGGAATTGAAAACCTCAATGTCAATCAACACCATTGTACCAGCTAATTCAAGATGGACCTTCATGAGAATACCCTATGGCTGAGTGGAATGACCATTGTAGGCATGGAGAGAAGTTGTAGGTGGTTGAAGGGTAGGGGATCCAAGATTCTGCCAAACAGTGGTTGACATGACGCAAGTGGAGACCCTTTCATCAATGATGCATCGATGTATGACCAAATTTCAAATTGAGACCAGAACCTAGAAGGCGATGCTGGATGTCATCCTTGGTTTTCCTTTATCCAAATTGAATGTAATCAACCTGGATTGAAGGATTCATAGGGACCAATGACACCTAGCATGAACAACAATTCTTTATGCTGTGTTGGGAAGGTTTTGAGTACTTACAAAGTGGACATGATGGTAGGATATTGGGCCAGGTCATCAACTATACTATAGTTGAGGGCAACTTTGGTAGTAGCACTGTTTGCAATGTGATGCATAGGGAACTGTGGTGCATTAGACGCCCCCTAGGTGGGGGGTATTGGTAACTGTAAATACATGTCCACATTGGAAGAAGTATATGTCGTTGATGGGTCAGTGGTTGTTGTGGTGGAGCCATACTGGTTATGCTGAGTCTGAAGGTTGACTTCTTCAGATGACATTCTTATTAGGTGACGAACACCAGCCTCTGTAGGAGGGGTTGCAATAGGAGCTGTGGGAGAGGGTGGGGGCAAGGGTTAGGTTGCAACCATCCTTTGGTGTGGTAGTGGATTTTGGAGAACCATGGGTGGCAACCTTGGTGGTTCTCGGTTAGGATGTGCTAGAGCAGCTGCGTTTGGTTCATGTTGTCAGTCATTCTGGAGAAGTTGTTGCACGTAATCCATGTGAGGGAATTGGTGAGTGTAATGACCGTAGACGTTAGTGATGGAACACAGGTGGTTGGCCCTTAGATGTAGGTTCTTCCCAGGTTGGTTGGGATGACAGGGATTCTTTGTAGGCTGGTGAAGATTGTTATTGTTTGGAGGATTTTTCTGCTAGATTCCTTTTCGGGGGTGATTAATGCCTCAATTATTTCCTTGTTTGTTCTTTCCTTTCCCTTGTTGGTTATTGGGGGTAGATTTGTTAGGAAGGTTCTGCTGAGCATAAACCTGTCTTGTAGAAACTAGAGGATCTGGGATGGAGCCGAGGTGGGTTGCATAGGTGGTGCATAATAGACAGGAGGGGATGGAGGAGCTGCAAACCATGTCGACTGGCCAGAACATGACTACGCCGAACAGGTCGGCCCATGGATGTGATGAACTGGTGGAGGGCGTGCATAAGAGGGGGTGGCTCTAGAATGAGCCATCATCCATGAGTAGTTGGGTGAAAAATTGGGTTGGGAAATACGTTGGATATTACCCGAGTGTGGTGGCATCATAGGGGAGGATGTGTAGAACTTAGGGTGTTGTGTGATATATCCAATGACTCCATCAACAGTGTGGGATGCCCTCAGTGTGTTATGACGAGAGGTGTGGGCTCAAGGAGAATTGGGAATGATGGTATATAAATACCCAAACTGGGTGTATATTAAGTCAAAATGCTAAGCCTTTAAGATGGCCTCCTCCTCAGATTGGGTTCGTTCAGAGGTAAAGTCCTTGGAAATGGGTGGGAGTAAGGTTTTTAAAAACTAGTCAAGGAAGATCATGTCATCCAGTTGGATCTTGCACAAGATGTTTCTACATCACCACTCATGGATGTGATCCATGATGTGGGTAGCTGTATTTTGATGGTAGGATAAGAGGATATCCACTCCATCGTCATAGTCGACGAGTAGTTGAAAGTATTGGAGGAACATGGAGGAAAGTGAAGAGAAATCGAGGTAGGTAGCATGAGGTAGTTCAATATACCATTTGGCCGCAACATCTATGAGTGTGCGCTGGAACAATATCAATCTCACCAAGTCATCCGCTATGCTATTTGAGGAACACCATAAGTGGAACTAAATTATATGGTTCTATGGGTCCTCATCCTCCTTTTCCTCAAACTTTGGGATGTTTGATTGGAGTTTTGTAGGCATGCAAGCTAGTGTGGTTCATGACTGATGGGGTCATTTGTTAATATTGCCAAATATGGCAAGTTAAGACCAGCCATGAAAGGTAAGCTAGACCTGAGGTTGGCTCAGGATAGACCAAAAATCATCCTTGTGTTTGCAGGATAATAGTTCCCATGCATGGTTGGGGGTGTATGAGGATGACCTCCCATTCTGGGGATAGTATGGATGGATGTGGAAGGGCGACTACCCCCAAGTGGAACAGATGGAATGGTGGAAACCATGGTAGCTAGTGTGGGGATGCCACTAATGGGTGGCATGCCAAAAACAATGTGGCTAGTGGCAACGGTACCACTAGAGGGGATACCCATGATAATGGGTGACAAAGATGTAGGGCCACTACCAGCTACCCCTCCATATAAGGGATCTGGTTTTGTGCCAGGCATGGGGCTAGACAGGGCAGTGAAGAAAGTGGGTTTGGATTGGTAAGAATATGAATCGAACTCAAAGGTTGTGTGTGGTTCTCAGGGTGGAGAGTGATGTCGAAGATGGCTTCGATGGTGGTGGTTCATGGAACCGAACTAAGGAGGTCCCCTAAGATGGTGGAAATAATGTGGTTGAGCAATGGTGGCTGTGGTAGTTACAGGAGATGAATATGGACCCTGGTTTAAAATGACATCCTATTGGTTGAAAAGGAGTCACTCAGCCACTAAGGATGTCTGATAGCTTGCATATTCGGGTAGTACCCCTCACTCCATGACATAGGTAAAGCTGCTAACTGGTTGGTAACAAACGACAAATATTTGGTTTTCCTCATGGGTGGGAATCTAGTCAATCTGTTAGGGGTCATTTTCCTTTTCTCTTGGGGGTTGATGTCGTACTCCTCACAATTAGTTTCAGGGAAAATCCTAAGTACTTCCCACATTTTTACGGATGAAACTTATGTCCAAAACCGAATGTGATTATGTTAATTGATTCTTTCTAATGGCTCTTCTCAAGGTCATGAACTAAGAGTGTTTTATTAATGGCATCAGTGTGTGTGCATTTGTATGTAAAAGGTTTCCTTCCAATTCTTGAAACAAAATTGGTAACAATGGTTTTTGTAGGAAATCAGCAGAGCAGGTTTGGACAGATGTGAGGACCCTGCAGCAAACAAGTAATCAAAATACACGATATAGCAGCAGAACTCAAAATCACTTTTATATTAATCACAGGCCACTTCGAGGGGGAAACCTCCTTTGAGCAATCTCAATACAAAATAACTTCACGGTGCCTTCCTTGGCCTCCGCACACACTTATATACTAAAATTAGGCGCCAATACTATGGGTCAAAACCATGGGCCAATATAAACTATGGATCAACAAATACTACAGGCAGCTTACAAAGCATATGCGCCCAACAACAATAACACAAACCATGGACCAACAATTACTATGGGATGACTTACAAAGCATATGCGTCCAACAAAAATATACTAACACGGTAAAGAGAAGGATTGACATGGATTCCTAACATCCCCTCCCCCTTAAAAAAAGCTTTGTCCTCAAAGCTTTAGATGTGGAAATTGTCGCTGAATATGAAGGAGTGGTTCCCACGTAGCATCCTCGGGCTGCATTCCATGCCATTGAATTAAGACCTCTGTGATAGAGCGAGAGCGAAGCTGACGAGTGCGCTTATTGAGGACAGCCTCCGGCTCCAAAAAGATGGATCCTTCATTATCCAGTTCTGGTAAAATAGTTTGGCCTTTGATGTTGGGGCCAATAACTTTCTTCAGAAAAGAGACATGAAATACTGGATGAACGTGAGAAGAAGGCGGAAGTTCCAATTTATAAGCAATAGACCCAATCTTATGAAGAATCCGATATGGCCCATAGAACTTTGGAGTGATATTATGACGTCGTTTGAGTTTTAGTGAGGATTGCTTGTAAGGATGGAGACGAAGAAAAACCATATCATCGGCTTCAAAAGTGCGCTCAGAATGGTGCTGATCAACTTGTTGCTTAATGCGATTTCTTGCCATGTGAAGGTTTTCATGCAAAATGCGAAGAACCTCATCGTGGTTTCGAAGGACCGTGTTAACTGCCTGAACTGGAGAGCTGATGGGGGTGTAAGGAAGAAGAACTGGCAGTGCCTGACCATAAAATACTTCATATGGAGTCATTTTAGAGGTAGTGTGGTAAGAGGTATTGTACCACCATTCAGCAAGAGGGAGCCACTTTTGTGCTGCATGCAAAATAGCCATCATTTCCTTCTCATATGTAGAGGCAGCTAAATTCTTACCAAAAAGGGCTGGGCTGGTGAACGCAATGGGGTGTTCATCTTGAAGGAGAACAGCACCAAGTCCATTGCCGCAAGCATCACTCTTAATAGTGAAGGGCTTGGAAAAATTGGGCATAGATAGAACAAGTGTAGTACACATAGCTTGTTTCAACTTGTCAAATGCACACTCAGTAACATGTGTCCATATAAAAGCATCCTTTTTCAACAGAGTAGTTAATGGAGCTACAATCTTCCCATAATCCTTGACAAACTTGCGGTAGTAGCCAGTCAACCCCAAAAAACCATGAAGGCTCTTGAGTGTCTTAGAAGGCGGCCAATTGTTCATGGCAGCGATTTTGGTAGGATCCACACGAACCCCTTGTGCTGAGATAATGTGCCTGAGATACTCAACTCCCTTTTGGCCAAAAACACATTTAGAATTTTTGGCATGGAGATGATGATCAGAGAAAATTTGCATTACAAGAGCCAGATGCTAGAGATGTTCAGCCCATGTTTTACTGTAGATGAGGATATCATAAAAAAATACCAGAATGAATTTCTGCAAATAGGGTCGGAATATTTTATTCAACAAGGCCTGGAATGTGGAAGGAGCATTAGTGAGACCAAAGGGAATGACCAAAAACTCATAGTGGCCATCATGTGTGCGGAAAGTTGTTTTAGGGATGTCATCCTCATGAACCCGAATTTGATGATACTCAGAGCGAAGATCCAACTGGGAGAAAAATTGAGCACCATGAAGCTCATCAAGAAGCTCATCAACAATAGGAATTGGAAACTTATCCTTGATGGTGAGGTGATTAAGTGCTCGGAAGTCAATGCAGAGGTGCCATGACCCATATTTTTTGCGGACAAGAAGAACTGGTGAAGAAAAGGAACTTGTGCTTGGGAAAATAATACCTTGCTTCAGTAAGTCCCTAACGAGGAGTTCAATCTCTGTTTTTTGCTGAAATGGGTAGCAATAGGGCCTGATGTTGGGAGGAATGTTGCCAGGAAGCAGCTGAATACGATGGTCCTCTGGTCGTGAAGGTGGAAGTTCCACTGGTTCAGCAAAAACTCCTGTATATCGATCAAG
>LPNX010216109.1:0-25051 GCA_001517045.1 Pseudotsuga menziesii | reverse complement strand
CATTCCATTTTTTCAGGTATTTCTTGTTTTTTGGGTAGCAGGGTCCATCAAAAGTATGCCGAGTGGGTACTCGTTGGATGCGGAATTTAATTCTGCATCCAACGAGCTCTCTCGATCGAAATTTGAGTAAAAACACAGGGATATATGTCAAAAATACAAACAAAAAAAGTAGTTTTTTTTATGATACCTATCCCCAAATTTATATTAAAAAAGTGTTTAAGACCTATATGGTATTTCAAATTTAAAGCAATTTCATTGGCTAACACATGATGACATGGAATTTGAATAAAATTTAAAAGGCCCATTTTGAGTTGAAATTTCCTCTAATGCTAATAGCAAGTTCACTTCCAAGTCTAGTACATAGAGGACATTGTTGAAATATCCATTGTCAAGGTTGATCCTGGCAACTCCCTTGGCTTGGATATCAGAGCCATCACCCATTTGAACAATTGGGCCACTATTTGAATACATGAATATGAAGAACTCTCTCCCAGAGGCCATATTCCTTGATGCTCCCAAGTCAATGATGAAGATGGAGGGATCTAAAGAACTTGCAACCAAAGCATGACATTTCTCCTTGTTGTCAGAACCTGAACTAGCGTCCTTCTTCCTTGTTCCGTCTAGGACTAGGATGCTGTTCTTCTCCAACAACCATGCCATCATACCAATGGTTTTATTCATGCAGTAACTCTTAGGATGCCATCCCTTGTGGAAATATGTGCATTTGGTCTTCTCCTTTCCCTTCTTGTCCATGTCCTTGCAAGGATTCGAACCCCCATTAGGAATCTTGGGTTTATCTTGTTTCTTCTTCTCTGGTTGTTTCGAATCCTTGGATTTCTTCTTTATTTTGGGTGCATTCTAAACACCTACAAAAAGAGCTTGGTCGTTGCTTATTTTTATGGTGCCCCTTTGCACTAGCTTGTCTTCCTCTTGGGTCAAAGACTGCATGAAGCTTGCTAGTGATGGAATTTGCCAATTTAAAATTGTTATCTTGTCATAATGGAATGTTTTAACAAACAATCAGTATTTTGGCCCCAACTTTGGAAGGATTGACATTATTAGCTGCTCATCCTTCTTCTCTATTCCACACTACTTGAGTTGAACTACCAAAAACTTAAATTTGGTGAAGAACTGCTAGATGGTGTCAAAATGGGGTGGGATCAAGGTGATGAGCTCATTTTCTAGATGGTGTCCCCTTAGTTCATTTGTTTTCCCAAAGAGAGCTTCGAGCCTGATCCAATATTCATTTGGGGTGGACAAAATTTCAATATGAAACAAGAGATCTCTCGAAATGCTGATACATAGCATTCCAAAAGCTTCATCTAGTCTATTGAATTATTTTGACTTCTCTACTGCAGAATTTGGCTCTACTTCTATCCCCATGGTGACCCTGTTGACACCATTGGATATCGTTTGGATGACCATATATACCTTCCATTCTAATTAATTGAATGGATTCATCAATACATGCATTTTCTCCATCTCTGCTTGTGCTAATGGTGAGAATTTTCTTAAAGTACCTACAAAAAACACTCAAATCTATCTAGAAAAACTATCAATTTGCAACTCAAACACTGTAGGTTGATTTGAAACTCCAATAATCTCTGATACCATGTGATAATTTGATTCACAAATTGATATAGAAAATAAATATACTCTCACAATTCAAATTACTTTGCAAAAGCTAGCAAAAAAATTGAAAGAGTAACAAAATTTACATACACATGTGAACACAAAGTGGATATTATTTAATTGTCTAACATCTAAATGTGTTTATATCAGGGATATATTACATTAGGAAGAATTCATGAGGCTTAGAAATCTAATTGGGATTTTACATTTGTCATGGCAAAATTTGACCTCAATCCCCCCTAGGTGGACCAATGAAGCTCTAACTTAGCCCAAACAGTCACAAAACTTGGTGTGAATGTTCATGGAGTGTGATGGGGAAAAAATGAGTCCAAGTCATCTATGGGTGAGTAATTAAAGGTGTGGAAGTGGCTCAAGGAGCATAATAAATTCATTAGGAGGAGAAAAATGGACAAAAGACAACAATAGTGCCCCTAGTCAAACCCAGATTCCCAAAAGCAAGGAAGTAGCTTTCCAAGGAATCAATGAGGGTGCAAATGTGTTGGGTTGAAAAATATATAGTGATTGTATGTGTGTGTGAATGGTGTGAAAATAACTAGTTCACCTCCTAAACTAATTTCCCTAAGTCTAAACCATCACGACTTAATGCATAAAAGCAAATGAAATTGACTAAGGTATAAACTAAGGTACTAATGATGGATTATTATTCTAAGACAAACTCACACATGGACATGACAACTCCTTCCAACCACATTATATCCTAAAGCCACCAAGATGATGAAAGGAAGCAATAACCTCATCCCTATTCTCCTCTTGAGTTTATTTTAGGTTGGGGGAAGATCTAGAAGTGATATAATCTAGTCTTACCACAAAGGTTAAATAGTGTCATCATGAGGTGCATCAAGGAAGGTAGATAAGTGATCATACTATAGAAATGATTGACCAATTGGTTCATGAAACCAGTAGTTGTCTTAATTATATCCGGTTTTTCAATAAATTCAGGTAGGAGGCATCATAATTATCGCTCATCCTTGTTTAGATAGGACTCAGATGTTTCTATTGTTATTGGTGCAGATACTCCATGTCAAATCCTTTCATGTTTTGAATTTAAGTGTGGGAATATGGATCGGAGGGGGAGGAGAGGCAATGGTGAATCTTACACATCGAGGGTTCCTCACAATCATCATGGAAAAGAGAATACTACAAGGAATCTGTGTGGCTCTTACAGAAGGGTAACCTGCATTGAGTCACAAGCCCTAATTGCAACCACCTTTTTTCATGGACAGATACTCACTATTATCCACGAAGATATTGACGCGATAAACAATGAGCTATGGGATAAGGACAAGGACACTCCGGTGGAAGAAATAATGGTGGATATTGACTATTGGGACATGGAACCACGCACCGCGGTGGGGCGTGCCTCTACGTATGAGCATATGATGATGTCCTACAAGGTAATGAAGAACCTTTTGTCACATGTGTTGATGGATGATGAGAAATGTATGCAAAGAGAAGTCAAGTTGGTTTAGGCATTGAAAGAGAATCATCAGGACTGTATACTTATGCACAAGAAGGTGGAGCTCATTAGAAATAAATTTGGCATGAAATTTTATGCACCACCTTCACCTACTTTTGGGGGTGGCGAGACAAGCAAGATGATTGGTGGAGGAGGAACGTCGACAATGGATCCAGGAATGAAGGGGAACCAAGAGGAAGCTCAACACATGTGCACGCTCATCCATGGCTATGGGGGGGAGAATCGTGGGTAGGTTCATGTGTAGTAGCCTCATATGGCCTCTTTTTGTTTTCTTTTGTCTCAATGTTTTAAGAGTCGTTATTATAGTAATTCGATAGGTAGAAAGGGAATGCATAGAGTGTCCTTATGGAGAAGTGAAATGTTAGATGTTATGTGGTAATGAAGTACTATATTTTTTTGGATCTTATGTTAATTACCAGTATGTCTATAGAGGGATCAAAGGGAGAATACAAAATGTTGTGAGGCTCTTACTGCCAAGTTTCGAGAAAAATTGGCTATGTTATCTTTTGTTTTCGATAATATAGTTTTAAGTTACAAAAAAAAACATAAACTATGAGTGAGCATGATAAATAATTGAATAGAATGACAAGTGGATGATCAATCAAAATGAATTTGTAGGAAACTAAAAAACGCTGCCAAGATCATATAGGATCTCTTGAAACCATAAATCAAGTAGGAAAACCCTATCTGAACCCTTCATGTTTATGAATTTAAGAATATGGTTTAAATTTGTTGACCATGTCGAATATGGGTGCCATTGTTTGACCATGGCTGGGCATGTCTAACCATGGTTGATGATATATGACTATGGTTGACCATAGTTAATGAAGGTTGACCAAGTTTGACTTTGGATGTCATTTGTTAATTAATGTTGACCATAGTTAACTATGGTTATCTACACATTACTAATGTTATCCGGATTTGACCATCATTGATTATGTTTGACTACAATTATCCATGGTTTAAACATGTTTGATTATCTTTGAATTTAGTCTATCATGTTTGGTTAAGGTTGACTTTGGTTAAGTATATTTGACAATGGTTGACTATGTTTGACCTTGGTAACCATGGTTAACCATGTTTGAGTATGCTAGGCTATGCTTTACTTTGGTTCACAATGTTTGGCTACGTTTGACTATAGAAGAAGATGGTTCAGCATGCTTGAATATGGTAAATTTTGATTCACTATGATTAACATTACTTTGTAGAAATTCAGGCTAGCAGTAGATTAATTTTACCCACAAAAATTATCAATTGATCATGCAAAATTGCTAACAATGGAGACTGAATATGGAGCTGTAACACAAAATTATATTAACTGAGTGTACAATAGCCAAACCTGTAATAAAATAGGTTTCTAAATAAATAGAATACATGAAGAAATCGAATGCATGAGGAAGCATCCAAATCTAGCATAAAGCAGGCTTACTATAATTAAGCAAATCCCCCATAGGTGTAAAAAGCTGATCCCAAATCTGTCATGGAGATCACGAATTGGAAAGGTTGCATGGGAAAGATAAAGAGTGGTGGAATGGAATCTCATACATGCTTTTGCATGGAGAAAAGAGTGGAGGATGAATAGGACAAAAAACTAGTTCACCTCACCTAGTCTAGCTTTCCTATGTGCCTTAAAACACTGATAATGTAGGCAGTAAAGCAGAAAAAGAAGATAGGCGCCTAGGAGGCTAGGAATAAAGTATATTTGATTCCTAAGGCTTTCCCAAGTGCTACATGTGTCAAATATGGCAAGTTTGACCTCTATGGATAGGCAATTAGCAACTTGCACAAGGTGGGACACATGAACTAGGCAAATAAGACAAAAATAAATGAATTAATGTCTAAGTGGGTAAACTATGGGTTGATTATTTTAACACCCCCCCTTAAGCCTAACTTTATGAGTAATACATAAAAAATATAGGGCCTAGCAACAAGGCTTAGTCACCCTTTTACATACTACAAGTCCATACAACTAAGGAAAGAGGCAAAACCAACTTGGGAAAATCCTCCCTTAAACATGGACTGTAAAATAAAATTGTAGAATATTGTCTCCACTCATGCCTTTACAACATGATCAGCAATCCCCAGCAGTGATTTGAGATTGCTGAAGGTCTTCTCACAAAATGATTTGGTGAAGATATTAGCTACGTGTTCTGAAGATGAATAGAAGAGTAGGTGAATGGTGCCATCATGCACAAGCTCTCTGATGTAGTGCATGTGAATCTCAATGTGTCTGGTTATTTGCTTCTGAAATGGATCTTTGCAGATTTGAATGGTCCTCTGGTTATCACAGTAGATGGTAGTTGAGTACTCAGGTTCGAAACCACACTCTCCAAGTAAACCCTGCAACCATAAACACTGAGTTGCTGCATTAACAACTCCTCTGTACTCAGGTTCTGTAGATGAGAGTGCAATGGCACTCTGTTTCTTGCTTGAATAGATGATTGGCCCTTCTGCAAGCATGAAAACATATCCTGAAGTGGACTTTCTCTTTGTGCTATCACCTGCCCAATCACTATCAGTAAATCCAATCAAATCAAGATCAGATTTTGCTTTATAGAAGATCCCATGTGTCCTTGTTCCCTGAACAAAGTGAAGGATCCTTTTGGCTTCTTTCCAATGGATCTCATGAGGCTTATCCATGAATCTAGAAGCCACACTTACTGCATAACAAATATCAGGTCGAGTATGTGTTAGATACAATAAACATCCAATCAATTGCCTATACAGTGTATTGTTTACCATCGGTGGAGAATCATCTTCTTCGAGCTTCACTCCTGAAACGAAGGGAGTTTTGCTTTCTTTGCAATATTGCATTCTAAATTTGATCAGCAAATCCAAGGCATACTTTGACTAGTGCACCTTGATTCCATATTTGGATTGAGAGATCTCAAGCCCCAAAAATTGACTTAAGAGCCCCAAATCTGTCATGGGAAGGATTGGTTCATAGCTCCTTTTAAGGAAGCAATCTCAGCTTGTGAGATTCCTTGAGGCTACTGCATATATATCTCCTCAGTGAGATCTCCATTCAGTAAGGCACACTTTACATCCATATGATGTATCTCCCATTGCCTTGAGGCTGCAATGGCTAGAGCTAGCCTGATGGAATCCATCTTTGCCACTGGGGCAAAGGTCTCATTGTAATCGATGCCATGAACCTGTGAGTAGCCTTTGGCTACCAATATAGCCTTGTACTTCAGTGGTGAATCATCAGCAGAAAATTTGGTTTTATAGACCCACTTACACTGGACTAACTTTCTTCCTGGAGGAAGATCCACTAGCTCCCATGTGTTGCTCTTCTGGAGTGAGCTGAACTCCTCCTTCATGGATGTTTTCCATATTGGATCTCTTGCTGCTTCTTCATATGTTTGAGTATCATACTCCACCATCAAATAGAATTTTTCAGCAAACATAGGATCCTTCATGCACAGACCACTCTCAAATTGAGATCTAGTCCTCCTTGGGTCATTGGGATCCCCAGCTAGCTCTCCTGCTGCATGTAGTGTCTTGGCTTCCCATTTAGGCCTTGTGGGGCTATTTGGGTCTGCAATAAACTCATCTCCATCAGGAAAATCAGAATCAGCATTTTCAACAAACTCTTTACTTACTTCCTGAGGTTAAGGTGGTGAAGAGGCTTCACCAACTTCCACTATTGCAAGGGGTTCTTCTTCAAACTGAACACACCTTTCAATGAAGGCTTTGTTTGTGCTCAATTTTATCAACTTGTACCCTTTTGAATATTCAGAGTATCCAACAAAAAGACACTCTTGTATTTGGGGCTACAAAGCCTTCCTCTTCTCTATTGGAATCCTAGCCCAAGCCTTTGAGCCAAAAATCCTAAAATGGGTCACATCTGGCTTGTGCCCACTCCATGCTTCAAAAGGATTCATGCCATCAAGCTATTTGTGAGGCACCCTATTCTAGATATAGGCTTCACAGTTGATAGCTTCGGCCCAGTACTTTGGTGGCAAAGTTTTTTCCTCCATCATGCATGTTTCCATCTCCTTCAGTGATCTGTTCTTCCTCTCTGCAACACCATTCTGCTGTGGTGTGTAAGGTATAGAATGCTGCATCTGAATACCTGCATCTGCACAATAGTTAATAAACTCAGAATTGACATACTCACCACCATTGTCAGATCTGAGGGCCTTGAGTTTCCTTCCAGACTGGTTTTCAACCAAAGCCTTAAAGACTTTGAATAGGCCAAAAACTTCAGACTTGTGTTTTATGAAGTGAACCCAACAATACCTGGAAAAATCATCAATAAAGGTCAATGCATATTTGGCCTAACTCATGGAAATATGAGGGAATGGGCCAGCAACATCATTGTGAATCAGCTCGAGGGGTGCAGAGGTTCTCTCATGACTAGCTTTCTCAAATTTGTGCTTTGGGTGTTTTCCTAGGATACAACCTTGGCAGACTCCTTTGGAAAATTTTATCTTGGGCAAGCCTATGACCATTTCTTTATCACTAAGATTAGAGAGATACTTGTAATTTAGATGGCCAAATATTTCATGCCATAGCTTGGTAGCTTCATTAGCATGGATAAGAAGAGAAGAGGGGTTTGAGTAGGGTAAGAAGTGTGAGAACATGTATACCTTTTGAGCATGATTTGCAACTCCTTTTGCAATGACTCTACCACTTGAGATCTCTGTGATCTCAGCTTCATCAGGGGAGAATATGACCTTCTTAGGAGACCCAATGTGGTTCATATGGTACACTGATAGGAGGTTGGAGGCGAGACCAGGGACATACAACACATTTTTGAACTGACCATGATCAAGATCTATCCTTCCTTTGCCTAGAATTTCAGCGAGAGAGTCATCTCCCAGTACAATAGATGGTCTTTTCAACTTGTCCAGTGAGGAGAAGGCATCCTTAGTCGAAACCATGTGTCTTGAAGCTCTAGAATCAATGATAAAACTGGGTGAGCTTGATGTGCCAGCAACTAATGCATGAACTCTCTCTCTGTCATCTGAACTTGATCCTCCTTCTCTCTTCTTTGAGCTTTCTAGAAGGGAGATGCCATTCTTCTCCAGGAGTTGGGTCAGCATATCAATCTGCTTTTTCATACAAGATCTTTCAGTGTGATTGCCCTTATTACAGTATGAGCACTTATTCATTTCACCTTTGTTTTTCTTCTTCTGGGTATTTTTCTTGGGACCTTGTCGATCCTCCGAAGACTGTTTCTTATATCTCTTTTGCTCCGGTGGCTTTTTAGCTTTCTTTTTGGTTTTTAAATCCACCCTCGAATCTCCAGCAATCAAAGCTTGATCTTTGGATGGTTTGATGGTGCCCATCATCACCAGCTTGTCTTGTTCTTGTGTGAGAGATTCCATGAAATCTACAAGGCTAGGAATCTTCCAGGTTCGAGCTGTGATTTTTGTGGCATAGAAGGTCAAAATAAAGACTGAATAGTCAGGTCCTAGCTTCAAGAGGATTTCCAATATGAGCTGATCATCTTTCTTTTCGATACCGCACTGATTCAGCTGCAAAACTAGTGCTTTGAACTTGGAGAAATATAGCTGCAGGGATTCAAAGCTACTAGGACTCAGAGAAATCAACTCATTCTCAATCTGATGTCCCCTCATCTCATCTATCTTTCCAAAAATATCAGAAATATTCTCCCACACTTGATCCGGTGATGTTAATCCATCGAGATGGAAAAGGAGGTCTCGGGAAATACTGAGACATAGGAGGCCATAGGCCTCATCTCTCTGATTGTGCCATTTGATCTCCTCTGCAGCAGCATTGGGCTCTGCCTCTGTAGCCATAGTCACCCTATATAGTCCTTTCAATCTCAACAAGATCTCCATCTCTGCTTTCCATTCAAAATAGTTGAAGGGAGTCAAGATAGTTTTCTGTGAATCCATAGCTTTAGAAAATCTGTCCCGACTGTCAGTAGAAGGCTCCCAGTCTTGATGTCAAACCTGCAAAACAATTTTTGAAGGATAGTAACAACCTACAATGGGTATGATACCATGTATCAATTTAGGCCAGTAGTAGATTAATTTTACCCACAACAATTATCAATTGATCATGCAAAATTGCTAACAATGGAGACTGAATATGGAGCTGTAACACAAAATTATATTAACTGAGTGTACAATAGCCAACCCTATAATAACATAGGCTGCTGAATAAATAGAATACATGAAGAAATCGAATGCATGAGGAATCATCCAAATCTAGCATAAAGCATGCTTACTATAATTAAGCAAATCCCCCATAGGTGTAAAAAGCTGATCCCAAATCTGTCACGGAGCTCACAAATTGGAAAGGGCGCATGGGAAAGATAAATAGTGGTGGAATGGAAGCTCATACATGATTTTTCATGGAGAAAAGAGTGGAGGATGAAGAGGACAAAAAACTAGTTGACCTTACCTAGTCTAGCTTTCCTATGTGCCTTAAAACACTGAAAAAGTAGGCAGTAAAGCAGAAAAAGCAGATAGGCACCTAGGAGGCCAGGAATAAAGCAGATTTAATTCCTAAGGCTTTCCCAAGTGCTACATGTGTCAAATATGGCAAGTTTGAACTCTATGGATAGGCAATTAGCAACTTTCACAAGGTGGGACACATGAACTAGGCAAATAAGACAAAAATAAATGAATTAATGTCTAAGTGGGTAAACTATGGGTTGATTATTCTAACATACTTAACCATGGTTATATTTGGTTTATGATAATAATGATATTTAGATATGGTTTAAAATGGTCGACAATATTGATATATCAATAATATTTTATTATGGTTGAATATGGATAAAAATATTTAAGTATTAATGATATTTGACTATGGTTGATTTCACATGGTCATGGTTGACTTTGTTTCACCATGCTTGAATAGGATTGACATTGTTTTACCATGGTTAACCATGGTTAAACATGCTTTCCATGGTTGATGATGAGTGACTATGGTGGACCATGGCTAAAAATGGTTGATTAAGGTTGATTATAGTTGACCAAGCTTGAAATTTGATGGCATGGGATAAATATGGATAAATATAGTTGACTATGTTTCACCATGGTATTCATAGTTTACTATTTTTTTACCATTGTTATGATAGTTTGGAAATTTCATTTAAAAATAAAGTACAAGAAGGGTAGCACTAAAACAAATTGGTTATGTTCTCATCCACCCTCTCATTTTTGTGTTTTCAATCATAAACATTAAGTTTAATACATATGATCCCTAGAAGAAGTAATAATCCTTAGATCTATATTTTAGTCCCATATTATATTCTCTCTAGTACCTACCAAAGGTAAAGCCAACACCATTTTTATTTTTTCACATCAAATATAGATGGTTATATAAATTACAATGGTTTTCTGATCTATATAATGATGGTATACTTCTCATCGAGGAGGGCCATGCATATTCTTATGGGGATCACTTGGCATCAGTAAAACTGAGCATCATTTAAAACAATATTTCCTTCATCCTACCATGAAGTAGCAAATCAATTTTTGTATATAGAGTTCCACTCTTTTGAAAACCTTAAAACATTTCAACCACAAGATGGAAGTTTTGTAGACATTACCCATTCCTACACACGCTTGTGAATCCTTATCTCTTGATTTTTTATAGTGAAATTCCTTTCACTACACATCTTCACCTTATCATCTTTTTCATTGTGTATGTTTTCTAAAATGGTTGATTTAACTCTCGACAATAACAAACTCACTACATAACAAGCTGCCCATCTATTTTTAAACACTTTTGGAAACATTTTGGCCTTCCTCTCTATATATTATATCTAATTGAGACTCTTGAGTTCTCAAGCATTTATATAAACACTACATGGATTATATTTGGTTGCAAACTCTAATTTTCAACTTCCTTTCATCCTTTGATGGAGATGCACAATTTCACCCTCATTCATCCTATTAGTATGTGTTATCATAAACATAAATAGTTTTATAATTAATTGCACATAATCCATCACATTTATACTAGAAAATTGAAAACTCTACATGGTATTCACCTTTTGAGGTGAGTTGTGATTTTCAACCTATTGCGCCTTATAAGATCTTGATTTTTATTCCCATGGAAATTTTCTTAAGCAATAGAAGGAACTAAAAATGCTACCTTGGTGTGTAAAACATTCGATAAGGTGCACACATAGGTGCATGATTCAAAACACACCATAAGCATAAAATACAACAAGATCAATCATAGGATTACCTATTCCTTCTAGCTAGGTAAATGAATTTGGATTTCTTTTTTGAAATTTGTATTTACGGTTAATAATATCACAATATATAGCTTCATTACTATGGTACATACACTATTATTCAATAGGTGGAATATAATACATGAATCTACGACTCTTAGATCAAATAGGCATGAGTCCAATCAATTGAAATCATGTAACCAAACACATAGGAAACTATCTAAAACTAAAAACCATTTATAATTCCAAGAACTAAAATCAAATTATTATTTTTATATAAATGATCAAACACTTAAAAAAAACATGAACCTCATTGTAATAATGCACCATAATTTCTTATATGGTAACTTGTTATATTTTTTAAATTGTGATAAAAAAAAACATTTTTCTTTGAAAGGTGGTTCACTATTTGTTAGAGAATTACATCATTGGTAAATTTGTCAATATTTATTATTCTAACAAAAGAATCAAGGAATTGTCAAATTACATAATTTACTATTTCAGAGGTGCTTAACAAAAGAATTATATCACTTACAAAGATTGAATCAAGATGAAGGGAATAAAAATCAATCCTCCCAACCACACAAACTACAAACATTGAACAAACACAAAAAAACATTTTATAATAGGCTACTAACTAGAAACTTCAATAAATAATTCATTGTATAAAATGCAATACTAATTTATATAAACATATGGACATCAAAACATATTTCAACCATTGTCTGACTCCTTTGTTAAGGCGAATATGTATGGATGTTTTTAATCCATTTTGTTTTCTTTATAATAGATAATAATAAAAAGTAAGTTAGCAACGTTTTATAACATTGGATTAGATTTATCTTAAGGATTAACAATGTGTTCAATATCAACTAGAGAGAGTCTTGTACCCTCAAGATCCCTTGATAAGGTGAGATCTACAAGATTTACATCTAATAGTCATTATGAAAAATGCACATTAATTAAATGACACTTTAGAAATGAGGTTTGAAAGAAAAGTTAACTAATGATAGTGTTAGTGTCAGGATCAAGCCCATAGGTTTGGCGGAAAAGGGCTCTCCCTTAGGCAACAGTAGAACCACTTTAGACTGTGCCTCTGGCCTTTCCCAGTCAGAGAGGGATCTCTCTCTTGTTTTTTTTTTAGTTTTACTTCATGTAGGATATTCAATCAAGAATGGTCAAGAGGTCGGACTCCTGAATAGGGTGGGTGCATTAATATAAGATGTAGGAAGGACTGTCAGAGTAAGGAACCATTGGGAAAATGAGTCGAAGGTCCGAGTAGGGAACATATTGTAGGAGGTAAAGAATGGCATAAATTTACAAATAGAGGCAAGATAGCCATTGATCTTGCAATCAGGAGATATTTAGTGGGTGATTAATAGATGAGAGGGGACAATCCATTACGCAGAGCATCTACAAGATGAATTCTATGTAACTTCAGAAGAAAACTTAAATGAATATCTAAAACAATAGACGGAGCATAGCATGTATGAATTCCAAACTGTTATACACTCATTTCAGACATGAAAGAAATTAACAAACTAGATTGAACACAGGATGAACATTTCATGCAAAGAAATTACATATTGAAAGAAACAATGACATAGGAATATCTTCCTTGAAAGACATTCCTTCCTCTACAAATTTATTCATGACAAAGAAACCAGAGACTAATTACAATGGAGAGCCTCAGCCCTTGAAAGTTTCCCAACCAAACTTTATCTCCCTCTATCGAAATTGTATTTATACTATTTCAGTGCTGAGACTACTCTCCGAAACAAACCAAAAAAATATTTCCAGTCACAATCAAACGTTAACAGTCTAGAGAGTGGAACTATCGCCACGATTTACAAATATGAACCAACATTGTGGGGATGCCGCACATGGTAATTCAGAATGACAACACAAAGTTTTATTTATCCTGGTAACATGAAAGCGATCTTTATGTTTCCCGCTGATGCTTTGTTGTTGACTGAGATGATTCTTGGACATGCTTTTATTCCTTCTTTGACCAACCTACTTCCTTCAAACCATGGTGCTCAAAGGCTGACAAGAAAACCCGCACTCAGGTGCTCAACCTTTTTTCCAGCCCCTCCTTCATTAGGTAACACTATTATAGGGACGAATTGAAAAAATGGTGGCCATGCATTTGATGATGATAAACATCTTAAGAGGTTTATCATTCTTATACTACTCTCTCCCTTCTACATGGAGGGTTTTCTCACAGGCCATGTAGCTGGATGTGTGTTTGACCTCCCCCTTGCCCATGGTGAAGTTGTTAAGTGAATATTAGAGGGGCAGCGATGAAGGCTTTAGACCCCTACTGTTCCAGACCGAGCATTTGCTCCAACAATGCAGTAACCATTATGTGTTGGGACTTTGAAAGCCGTGACTGCAACTGGAGGTGTTGGAGGGACGTCCTTGGGATGTAAAAACCCATGCACAACACATCTCATGGTAGGGTTGTGTGGAAACAAGTGAAAATCCCTAGGAATTTATCATCTGTGCCCTGGTGGTTGGCGATTTCTTGGTGTAGACAAACAGGACGATCAAGAAATGCAATTTTATGTTCACCAACCATTAGTACCCCTTGTCTAATTAACTTCTCAAACCACACAGCCATGGCTATCTATGAAAGAACTCAACACTTCTCATAATTCAACCTCTATCCCTCACCTTCTGTGCATTTCCCTACTTCAACAACATCATAGGATGACACTATATAGGGCCAGCCAAAACGACCTCGAGAAGGCTATGCTCTTGAATACCAGTCATCATGACAATAGCATGTGTGACATCAGGGTGGGGATCCTCTCCTCTAATGTTCAATTATCTTATCTGATATGGATAAGACTTTTAAGCACATTCCCACATGGATGCCTAGCTGGTTTAAAGTATTTGGATCTAAAATTTCTTTCCTTTTCACTCTCTATGACGGTGGCACTGAGCGGATTCAGTTAGCGATGTCTCTTCACTTCATGTGGATGCCAGATTCGCCACTTCAAAAACCTGAACTACTTGCTTCCCTACTATTTTTTCTACATGAGCCATGTGTCTAACATGTAGAGACGAGGAATTCAATGTCATTGGTCATGATATTTGCCTTAGGCCGATTGCAAATGGCGTCGGAGAACCAGTTAACCATCCAGGAGGCAGATTACACGTATGAACGTCCCCTCCACTGTTATCTCCACACTGGATGTGAAAATTACAGCCTTGAGGCCTCCTCATCCCTCCTATTTGGGGAACCTTTCACATCCATCGTCCACATTTCTTTACTTTTGCCACCAATTTCTCCTCTCTTGATACAACGAGCAGCTTTAAATCATGGCGTGCTCTTACCCGCCAATCGAGATCGACCCTGCCATGCAACCATCGATCTGAGTGAGTCCTACCACCTCTTCATGAATCGGGACCTTGGCATTATCTGTGCTAGTTTATATCGTGAAAAGAACCTTGACCGTAGATCTATTCCCTTCTTTGTCATGACCATTGATATCTGCAACCGATATCACTATACAGGATTTGGAATCGCGACTTTATCCACACAAGTCTAGCTTGAAAAATTAGCTGGGGCCATGGATCTGCTCATGCTCTCATCTTTTCCTTTAGATATTTTTGTCCTTTAACCTATTTCATGATTTGGGAATGTTCCTTCTATCGAGAATGTTGGCTCAGTGAAACTATTTCGGGTTGTCGATCGAGGTTTGCCTTGATTTCAGCATTTCATTTCTTTACCATTTTAATAGACTCTACTAATGCCAAACTTGACCATTCCCTCATTTCCTTTGGCCAAAAACACGCTCTATCATCGCTCTTCTTCCTTATTATCATGGATCATTGGTCTACGATGCCTTTCTCTATCATCTTCGCTGCTGCATGTCTTCATCTCTAAAGGAATCTACCACCATAGATCAAGCTTTCTTTTTCATCTAACAGTCTAAAATGATGGAAAACATACATTTGATATTTGAAGGGCATTCATATAATTTTCTAATGAGTAGGATCCTTTGGAACTTTGTCAGTCCCATAAATCGACTGTTGCAAACGAAGTGTTAACAGATAGAATTCGTAAATAATGAAGGCTTCTCTAGTTTGTGTACATGCATTTGTTTTCATTGTAGTCACATGAAAGTTCTTAAATTTTACAAAAAAGACCATATGTTAGGAATCATTAAACTTTAAATTAATTTTTGTTTTCGAAAAATAATAGATTTATTGATAAGAAATAACATTGCTCAATTTATTGTATTAATGTACATAACATGTGAATAATCTACTTTGTTTATGTATTTATTATATGCAAATATTTTATACATATATTCCACACTCATATTCACAATTAATTGGAGATAGGTTGGATATATGATTATTAATATTTTTTAACAATTTACTTCTAGGCCATATTTTTTATTCAAGATAAGTACAAGTGATAGAATTTTGATTAAGGAAATGTGTGGTCCATCACATTTTTTAGTATTAAACCCACAAACACCTCTAAAAGTATTAAAAAGGGAAATAAATCTCCAAAATTACAAAACTATGAGTGAAATATGTGGATGCCTTACATAAGTATAACATGCATTCATATTCCAACCTTGAGAGTATAAACTTATTGGACTATAAATAGAAGATCCAAATTCGGCTCAATAGAAACAAAGACATTATTAAAAGAAACTTGACTCTAGAGAAATAAAGAATGATTGGAAAAATATATATTTTCCCTTGTTTCTATTATTGAGGAGGAGATAGTATATAATTCTTATACTAGGAGTGTAACCTTTTCTTGATATCAATCAACCTCCATTTTGCATCTTCGCTACTATAAGTTTGAAGATCATGATTATCCATAGAATGAATACTCATGATTAAGGATGAGAGGATCCATACTTTGGGGAAGGAAATGTTGCTAAAAGATTTGGGTATCTAAGTTGCCATTAATTTTCCTTTTCATAAAATAAATAGATTTATATTATAGAAATGAAAGTGTTCATTATCACATGGAAACAATTTGTGAAGAGGGAGCCCCGTGTTTCATTTTTAAAGCCAATGTTTTAGACTACCACATAATTCAATCCATCATCAGGGTGGATACTTAGAACATGATAAAGCATTGAAGGATAAATGGATGTTCTAAACAATAAATACATGGTCGGGGAAGATTAATCAATTGAAACTAACTTATCTTTTCCAATTCCTTTTTTATTTTATTAATCAAAGGTTTCCATGTATTACTTAACTTTAAACCATCATATTTATTTAGATTATTATATATATTTTTCTATTTCTACACCCTCTCTTATCCTCCTCTTGTTATCATGTTGTCTTCCCTAGCAATATGAGAAGATTTTTCAATCCAAACTTGATGAGAAGTATTGTGTGAATGCTCCTCTAAGGCATATTTGTTTTTTCATCCATGGAAAATATCAACATAATGTTCCTTAACATGGGTTTAATATTTTCATTTCAAGAAATTCATTATCCTTTCTATGCTAATGGAAAATTGGTAAATGTGCCAGGAACTAAATGAACTTAGAATATGGGTTGTTTGAAAAAAATTTAATCCCCATATGTGTCCGATATTCGTGGTTGTTTCCATCAACAAACATGATCACTCATAAATTTTTTTAAGACCAATCATAGTTGAACAATTGTTTTCCTTGTAATAGTCACGAGCACCACTAAAATATACAAAAAAATCAACTTCCAACATTAAAAACTATTTTCATGTGTTTTCGTAAACATTGAAAACTAAGATTTTCTTAGTTCTTTATATATACATCATCTTTTTTTTTCATTGATTCCCTAAACATAGATGTAACACATCTCACTCACTTGGGATACGAAAAGTGTCTCTCATACAACTATTTGACATAATATGTGTTCACCAAAATGTTACAATCTTTAAAATATAATACAAAATTCATTATACACATTATTTCTATATAAAATATAATATTTAAGTATTGCAGTAACAGTATATATTTTACATAGAAAATTTATTCATGAGCGACTGATATAGTTTTTTCATCACGAGCAATGACGGAGGTGGGGATACGCCGCCTCCTCGTCCTCCTTCTGCAGCCGAAGCAGCCTTCAAGTGACTCATTTCCATGCAAGGGAAGAATCCAATCTCCAACCCTCTGCCAAAGTTTGTTAAAAATTTGAATGAAATCCAAATGATATACCTCCCACCAAACCAACCTATGAAAATAGGAGTCTCACTTCTAGATTGGGCGTTAGCAGTCCAATTCATAGTCCTGTAGCCCTCCCCCTCAAACTAGTGATAACTGCAAGATCCATAAAAATTGGAGGAATTTGATATCTAATAGCGTCAATCGATATGTAGTCGAATGAGGGTTCTTCCTATTTGAATTAATCTCCATAAAGCATCATAATCTGATTTTTTGAAGTGGGTCATATTTCATGGGTCCACACGGGCTATATCTCAATCATTAGACCCCCTAATTTGACCCATTCATTGATGTTCCCAAAGTTGTTCTAGTCTGGGTTTGCCTCCCCAAACTTCCCATTCAGTGCTGGAACTCCACCTCCCTACAATCGATTGGAAATGGGTTAGACAAATACATCGACCAAGATGATACAAATCCTCAGTACTCTTCTACTCTAATATGTGTGGAAGTGGATCTAGAATCCAACCTACCTGAAGCTATTAAGATAACAGTAGGAGATTGGCACCATTTTCAAAATTTAGATTACGAAAAGTTGTTGTCATTTAAATGTCAAAAATTCCATGAATATGGTCATTTTCAAAAGCATTTCCCAAAAATCCATACTACCCTAAAAGAAAAGGAAGCAGAGGAAGGATAGAAACAAGCAAACAAGCCACAATAAAACCCTAAGGCACCACCAAGATAGGAAGGGAAAACTCCAAACCCTCCCTCTCTTTATAACGAGACCCCTGCAATACAAAATTCTTAGACCAAATGAAGAAATAGGTTTGAATTGCTTAAGGTTCAAAAAGAAGAATCTAATTTTACCTTGAAAGACACAACTGAGCTTGCTTCCTCTAGGAAAAATAATTGAGTAGAAAAAGAAGTCAGATAAGCATAAGATCCAGTTCCCCCAGTTATTCCACAATAACTTGAATCAGAGGAAGATATTTCAAAATAAGAGGAGGGATATTTTGAATCCTCAAAAACTACTTGTTGTAGAGGAAAGTGTTCCTATGGCTGGGGTTTAAGAGGCCATAAACATACTAGGGTTGAAAGACAAATGCATATAGTTATGCATGTAAATGCAAAAAACATTCAAAGATCAGAAACATTGATACGTTAAGTAATGGAGTTTGATCCAAGCTTTCCTTCAATCCTCCTCTTGCTCCTCTTTCTCCAAGAGAAATGCAAAACAAATTAAACGTTCTTCAAACCAGTTTGACTAAATGTAAAGTAATGATAAGCAATGCAATATGAAACCATAATATTATTATCATTAACATCTAACCACAAACAGAAGTATAACATACATTAGATAGTTACTTGGAAATAATAAGAACATCATATCTTTATTAATCAAGTGCAAAAGTACAAAGTTTACCTTCTCCCTGAAACCTTGATCTAGATCTCCTGCTTGTCTTCTCCAAAGAACTCATCCTCCAATATATACAACACAAGAATATTACATCTATGGAAAAGGTATGAGGGATTAGAGTCCCAATTATTCCATCATAACAATGCAAAGGTTCAAGTCCCTTCTCATGGACCCCTCTCCATTTATTTATACATTTATAAAGAGATAGGGTCGAATAGGGGTCAGTTACAACTTGCCAATTCAATTCCACAACCTCCCAAACCACCCATAATTCGATATTTTTGATATTTTTATTTTTTTTACCACTACAAGAGGTAACCATGGGTAGCATGAAGGAAAATTTGTGAATAAAAAGGGTTAAACCACGGGAAGTATGAATGAAAAGTCATAGTTAGGTCAAAAATATCATTTATAGGGTACTTCTGGGCTTTTTTCAGGATTTGGAGCCTTCTGCAAAGTTGTTCTTGACTTGGATAGATTTCCAACAGTCTAGAGTAGAGGTTAAATGGATTTACACAAATCTGGATATGGATCATCCAATCTAGGTGTTTTTTCTGTGACTTTCTTGAAATGTCATCATGGAATTGTCGACATGTGATGAAAACATGGGGAAGTGGTCATATGAAGAGAGTGTGTCATTTTAGGATATAACAAATTCCCCCTAATGTATGACATTATAGAGGAAGAAGATAGATGAAATATATTATAAAAAGGAAATATTTGAGTATGGAGTTGAAGTGATGGAGAATCCAAGATCAAAAGGATCAAATGAAGGTACTTGAAAGAGAGATAAATGTTAGACAAAATTGATCTCTAGGACACACATTTCCAGATACAAATGATAGCCATAAAGATACAGGAGGATCCAACATGTGTAACTGATGTAACTATCATGGTTGTACAATATGCAAAAAGTCACCATATAAAATCTAAAGGAGTCATGAACACAAATGAACAAGGTGGATCAATGCTTAATAGTTGATAATAGCTAGAAGAAATACAAAGTGGATCTATGTCTCAACAAATGTCGAATTAAGTGTGACAAGGTCCTATGCAACTCAGGTAATAGAAAAAAATGACGATGATACTATCAGCCGAAAGTAATCAATACAAACCATCAAAAAGGTATGAATCCTAACCATGTGAATAAAGGAGTTGAAGTCGAACATGGAGGAAACTGTTTGATTATCATTCAATGATGAGAACCGTTAAAAAATGTGAGGAAAACCACCATTAATGAAAATGATCCCCAAGGTACCTAGTACATTCTAACAAGTGTGAATAAAAGGACTTGAAGTCAAACACCTAAACAATCCATCAAGTAGGAGACATTAAGGAATTCCCAGTACCAATTAGTGATGGAAATTTCTGCTGATGACTGCGATCCCCAACGTACTGTCATAAACTCTAAATCTCATTCCCAGAGAAATATGTGTTGAAGTTGATAGGAAGAGATCCGTTGAAAGGAAGGAATAAATACATCCTCCATCACCTAACATGTTGTAAGTCAAATACTAATGGATCCAGAATTGGTACAAAGTTTTAGATCAAGGAGCGCCAAAGACTAAATGTAATGATTTGATATCAGGGAGTGGCCAACACAAAAGGTCAATGAAACTGAAGAATGTCTGCCAAAGGTTTATCCTTGAATAGTGAGAACGACATAAAAGTGACTTAGGAATCTTTTGAAATCAAAGGACAAATGATACAAATATGCAACGTAGGAGACATTCTTAGTTTCCCCATATAATTGAAAAAAGGGCCAATTGGAGGAGTAAAAACTATGAATCATGATAAGGTAAAAAACTATAACCCAAATGTTAATAGTCTCAAAATGGGTTCTTTATTCAAGGATATAAGAATATCTACTATGATAAAATACATGCGAATGGAGTTCCCTTTCCCTATTTATTGTAAAGGTTGAACGAGTCGAAGAAAGGAAACATCATCACCTTCCTCATTTACAGAGTTTATGAACTCTATCCACGTGGACAGAGTTTATGAACTCTATCCATGTGGATAGAGTTGATGATTGACATCATCACCTTCCTCATTGACAGAGTTGATGAACTCTGTCCCTGTATGAGCTTAGTAGTCTCCCATTGGAGTCTCGTTCTACTAGGATGCACAAGATAGGCATTAAGTTACTATAATAAAATAAACTCACAAGAGATATTCAGAAGTTAATTAATTAGATTTTTATAGGGGTTAGTAGATAATTACAACTTAGTTTAATTTGGTTTATGTGCCTATAGCTACTTATAGTTTTACTTGTTTCATGTTATGTCACAAGTACATGATAGCCATAATCATTAAAACGGTGGAATGTATTATTATAGTACAAATAACAAGGGAATTTAATTTATAGTTATGATTAACGATCCGTTTGATCTATGTATTTCTAATATAAAATACCAAATTTTACAAATAACAATTATTATTACACTAAGGTTAGTATCATTCCCATTAATATATGTCATAAAAGAATCAGAAATCACGTGTATAATGCATATTAATTACAATTTATACTTACCATTATATTAGGATATTGTACTGATTAATATGATAATAATCCTATAAATAGCCATAGATCAACTCTGCATTCATAAAAGTAAGATCTGTTTGTGGATAAGATTTAACATATACAAAGGGTTATAGAAATAATATATATAAAGTAAACTACTTACACCTAAGCTCTAAGTTGAATTGATTACAACCTGTACTAATATGAAGTAATAAGTAATATTCAAATGCTGATGATTGCACTTTTCATGCTATAACTCTAGGTACATTGTTGGCAGGTATCGTTCATTTTTTTGGTGCTTGGTTTGTTTTGCTTCCTTCGTTGTTCGAGTTTACTTGTAGATATGGGTCGTAGTTTCATTTATATAAAGAAGGGTCATTTATCTTTATTTGTATATATGGCTCACAGAGAATTTGGAGTTATAGATATGATTGATCATATCTATAAATCCAATTACTCCACGACTGATATCTACACATAAACTTTAGAGGAAGAGGAAGTAGTAATGCCTTTACTTGTTTCTTCTTCAAGGTATGTACTATTACCCACATTTATCATTCTATAGTTAATGTTTGGATAGAGTCCATGAACTATGTCAATGTGGATAGAGTGCATGAACTCTGTCCACATGGATAGAGTTCATGTACTCTGTCCACATGGACAGAGTTCATGAAATCTGTCCATGTGGACGGAGCGCATGAATTTTGTCCAAATGGATAGAGTGCAACATATTTTTTGTTTGGAATTAAATTCTGGCATTGCTTCCTAAACTCTATTTTATTATAACATGTGTTTTATTATGATAAGTATGTATATTGGTAATAATTGTACCTATAATGTACCATGTAGTTAATACAATATAAATCTAATTTTTTATCCCACTACTCCAAGATTAGCTCTATGATTACCATTGTTTACTTCCTACTTTGTTTGTATTTGGGAGGCTTACTAGATAAATATGACTAGTATAATTTTAATTGTTTCTATTTTTGAGTGCTTACTTTGTAACCACCTATCGTAATAATTCAAATCGATAACAATTTTTTATGATTCTATGGAATAGAAAAAATATTTGTAGATATAATTTATGTATTAATTTAGGATTTAAATTAAGATTTATGTTCATGAATTGATTCTTTGACATAAAGAAATGTAAATTTTACTTAATATTTGATGATATTGGTTCCATTCATTTAAAAAATAAAAAACACACAAAAAACACAAAGATTGGCATAGTAATTTCTCATCCATCCAACAATAAATTAGCTATATTCATTTTAAGAACTATTAGATAATAAATTAGCTATATTCATTTTAAGAACTATTAGATAATATTAGAGACATCTAGGTCCTTATTAAAAACTTAGTTTTTCTAGTAGCCAGGTCTTTGAAGTTGAGGAATTAAAATGTAGAATTTGAATACGTTATGAGTTGATTTTTGTGTAAACTTGTAGATATCATATCAAATGGAAATAAATAATAAATTAGCTATATTCATTTTAATAACTATTAGATAATATTAGGGACATCTAGGTCTTTATTAAAAACTTAGTTTTTGAGGAGCTAGGTCTTTGAAGTTGAGGAATTAACATGTAGAATTTGAATATGTTATGAGTTGATATTTGTGTAAACTTGTAGATATCATGTCAAATGGAAATAGATAATAAATTATCTCTATTCACTTTAAGAACCATTAGATAATATTAGGGACATCTAGGTCCTTATTGAAAACTTAGTTTTTTTAGTAGCTAGGTCTTTGAAGTTGATTAATTAACATGTAGAATTTGAATATTTTATGAGTTTATATTTGTGTAAACTTGTAGATATCATATCAAATGGAAAGAGAGTAGCCTTTGAGACAGAAGCGTAGGAGGTCATCACATTGTTTGGGAGTTGGTGTCCCAAATGATAATCGAAGATTGTCGATTTCACCTTGAGATTCAAGCTTATTGTATAGTTCACAGTCATCTAATCATCAATGTGGCAATAGTGGTAGAGATGATTCCCCCTTATCCTCTATGGGTGAAATTGGATCTCGACCTTCTATATGGGAGACAAGCATGGATGCAGAGAAAGGTTCGCAAGAGGCTCGTTATCCTACAGAGGGTGGCAAAGTTCAAGCTATGATGAAATATGTCAACCTAGCTAAGGGTTGTAAACCCATTATGACCTATCCATCATATTTACCGAAGGAGCTTGCATGGGAAAGTGGTCTTCAAAAAACGACCCTTGAAAGTTGTAGGGCTCACTATGACAAGCTGCAAAACGATATTTCTAGTTTGGATCTCACTCAAGAGAACAAACAAAGTTTAGAGATGGTTTTGCAATCATTACAAAAATTCATTCAGGTATATGAGGATGTTGGACCAACAACATATAGTTTTGTTACCTTGATGCAGAGAAGAAAGGCACAAGTGATGGGTCTAGACAACTGGGCTGTTGTGAAGGAGAGAGTGACTAGAGAACATGCCAACTCAATGTTTAACTTCAAATAGGGCCTAAAGCGTAAAGCATTGAAAGTGCAATATTTTAAGCACCCTGAACTTGCACATTTTTTATATGATTGGTTCCTTGCAGCCTATGGTTGGTTGCCATGGAACAATGAGGTTCCTAATTATTTTGCTAGGTTTTTTTATGCTTATTATTTTTAGGAATGAAGCTAGACTATACTGATATTCATTCCGAGTTTTATGGAGTTGGAAAGGGGAGGATAAGCAATCGAAAAGGTGCTCTTATAGATCCTAGTACTCTTCGACCTCCACCTCAGATATCTCATCCACCTAGGCTTGTGACTTACAAATTGAAGATGGAGCCCACATCACAAGTTGGGACAACTGGAAGGCATAATGTTGCTGAAGGTTTGACTTTGGCATTTGTAGGAGTTGATGTTGGATTGAGTCGAGAGAGGGATCGAGCCACTATTTGTCAAAAGTTTGTTTACAAAATAAATGATGAGTTATATTGTATGGGCATTGAAGATCTAAAGGCCTATGCCAAGGTTTGTCATGATATAGCTTCAGATAGAATATCTAATGACACGTCAAGTATAGGAGAGGTTTGTGTACTTTCAATCTATTAACTTTTATTTATTTATTTTGAATTGAACTTTTTGTTACATTATATCTATGCATGATAACTTATTTTTTGATGTAAAGTAATAAATACGTTACGTAATTGTTTATTGGTTTCAGTTTTCTTGATTGTTAAATAAACATAATTTTAGAGTCTCCACAAGTCAAAATGTTGGAAATGTAGAAGAGCATTTTGGAGAAGTATATTTATTACTTATATATTTATATTTATGTTTCAAAGATATTTTATCTTTTTTTTTTCAAATTTAACTCTATATCTTATTGTTAATTTGACTTATCCATGCAGGTTTCATTAGATTCGAACTTTTTAGATGATTTTCCATCTATTATGAACTAATGATATATTTTTTGTTTCATTTTTAAGTTAATTGCTTAAGCTAATTTTTTTTTGCTTTCACTAAATTTTATTTATTAACAAAATTTAAATTTTAAGGGAAGAGAACATATTGAAATTGGCAGTGAAGATATAGGTTCTCTAATTGATGTCGATATTGGCACCGAGGTAATTTTGTTCATAATTGAATTGTTCTTGAATTGTTATCTGCTATATAAGTTTAAATAGTTTAAATAATTTTTGACATTTG
>LPNX010216089.1:75732-96956 GCA_001517045.1 Pseudotsuga menziesii | reverse complement strand
TAATGATGATGAGGATAATGATGATGGCGATGGTGATGATGATGATGATGATGAGGAAGGTGATGATGATGATGATGATGATGATGATGATGAATATGAAGGGAATGAAGATGATGATCATGTTGATGATGATGATGAAGATGATGAGGAAGGTGATGATGATGATGATGTTGATGATGACGATGGTGATGATCATGTTCATGATGTTGATGGTGATGATGATGTTCATGAAGTTGAAGATGATGAAGAAGATGAAAATGATGATGAACGATATTTTGGGTTTTTAAACTTTTCAATGTTATTTTCAACATTTCAAAATAAAATGGCATAGTAAACTTTTTAATAAATTATAGAAACATTTCACAAACATAACGTTATAGTAAACTTTCTATAAATTCTAGAAACATTTCACAGACATAACATTAATTACTTTGGTTATAACATTTAAAAATAATTATATATATATATATATATATTCTTTTTATACTATTTAAGTGAGCCTTTCAATAAAAAAAAGACAAATAACAAGTTTTAAATTAAGTTGATTATACAAATTTAACTATTAAATACCATTATTACACAATTTGTATATATCAATCCTAACACTTTTTTTGTATACATAGTTAGTCATATAATTAAAGCATGGCTTGTATAGTTAACCATATAATTAAAACATGACGTGTCCATGTGATGATTCATTTTTTTTTCTTGGTATACATCACTAAGATATTTAGTTAATAACGCGCACGCGATTTATGTGCACAAAACGTGCTCGCGTTTTGTTTATATATAACGTGCACGCGTTTTGTCTCGTTAAATTGCGAGCATGATTAGTTTAAATTCAAAAATCTATTCCCTCCAAATGATAAGGCCGAGCCTCTACCCATGCTTTCATGGAATTCCTATGCCTATGTGTCTGCTTTGTACTTTGCTTCGGATTCAACATGCTTGTGCCTTGGAGTATGATAAACCATGGCAAATTCAACATTATATCCATATTTCCAATATGCTCGTGTTTAGCGGTTCGTCTGATTATGCTGCACACATCCATTTTTTATGAGATTTTAGAAACAGATATGGTTTTCTTTTGCAGATTCTAAATATGTAAATTTTAACAAGAATACATAATTTTTTCTATTTTTTTCTTATTTATCTTCTGTCATCACTCCTCAACTCAAAAAACACACTGGTAGTGTTTCGTCCATATCTCTTTTGTTTCTAAACCATTTAAAAAAAAATTGTATGGTGCACTAAAGAACACCAACCTCTACATGCTATAAAAAACCCATTTCCAAATAATTGCATTAAGACATTCAAATGCTGCACCCACAATTGACGTACCGTTTTCGAGGTTTGATCTCTTAGATAATTAAAACAAAAATAAAAAATTATTATTTTTATTATTGGAAAAATAGTCGTGCACTAGTCCTATATGTTCTCTATATGTATACCGGTTTTCATAAGTTTATTCCATCATTTAGACACTTAGACGCTGCACCCACAAAAATATATACCGTATAATTTGTCTAAAAAATAAAAAGTTCCCGTTAAAATTTATCTAACTTTATATAGTTAACATCATTTTCAATAGACAAAAAATATATATTTGGAAAGGTCATTCAATTTCCTACATTTCTTGTTTTTTACTGATCGCAAGATTCATTCTGTAAGTGTCTCAAAATATCGATGCAAGTTGATGGATGCCTGTTTTTTCAGTTTTGTATTGCATCTAACGTGCCAAAAGAGACCCTCAGCTTCTTGCACACACCCTTAAGCCACATGTTGTTTTGACTATAATATGAAGTATTCTTAGTTCCTCTTGTCTCCAATCTTGTTTATCTTGTTCTTATATATTAGGTACCTAGTCATAACCATGTGTTTATATGCAGAGGATAAGATATGGTGCATTTCCTTTGATTTTGAGATTATATGTTGTACAACTAACTTATTTGCTTTATTCTTCTCCATGATTCTATAAATATATTGCAACTCAAAACTTCACATCCATATCAGATAATAGGACTAGTGAGGGCCTCAAAGAGGAGTTTCTTTTTTATCCCAAAACCTAAGGTGTGTTGTTTTACAATTTTTTCAAGTCCATAATAAAAAATTCCCCCCTATTAATGATTTTCTCAATGCTATAGTTCTAGTTAAGCTTGTGATGAAAATAGATTATGAGATATTTGTATGAAGTCTTTTCTCTAAGTTGTTATCATACATGAATATAAATATTTGTAAAGTAAAAATTAAAGTCTCAAATGAATCATAATGTCTTTTAGCATTACAACCAAGAATTTGCTTCAAGAATTTTGTTAGAATTTTCTTAAAGATGTGCAAAACCTTCTTTTACTTTTTATTTATGTAATTTTTTTTTTTATTAAGACTTTGTACCTACATATGTTGTTCTATTTTAAAAATTAGATAAAAAAATAGTGGATGACTTTTCTAACATATTTGAGCAGTTTATTGTACCAAAAGTTGATCATTTTATTTTCCTTACATAACATTTGTTAATTGTTAAATTAGAATTAGAGAATTTCTAGAATTAAAGAAAATTATTTATAAAAATTTATAAAATTAAAATTCTTGTAAATGATATAATGTTTTTATTAAGTCTTTATGTAACTATTGAATAAAATAGTATATGTTGACATATTTCTAATATTTTTATTGAACCTTTATGTAAGTATTGAGTGGAATAGCTTATGTTGATAGTATATGTTGACATATTTCTAATATTTTTATTGAACCTTTATGTAAGTATTGAGTGGAATAGCTTATGTTGACATATTTTTCATAGCGTAGCTTTTTATCAGGTACACTATAAGGTCTAACCAAAACAACCACAACCCTAAATCGGGCAGAAAATTATTGCTTAAATTGTAATTTAGAGTGCACAGATTGCAATTTGGACTTCGTGAGTAGTTTTAAAATCCATTAATTTAACTTGAGACAAGCAACTACAATAAGTGAAATTACAATATTGTAAAAATAGCAATTTAAAGAAGATTTGACCGGTTTTCATCAAAAACTCGCCCAAAAAGAGGGGCGTTTTAGTTGTATTTTATCCTAAGCGCTTCTATCGAATTGCGAAGCACCATTTTAAAAGTCATAATAATATAAAAACGATATTCAATGATCTTATTTAATATTATTCGTTCGACTTATTGGGCGTTTTAGTTGTATTTTATCCTAAACGCTTCCATCGAACTGCGAAGCACCATTTTAAAAGTCACAATAATATAAAAAAGATTTTCAATGATCTTATTTACTATTATTCGTTCGACTTATTGGGCGTTTTATTTGTATTTTATCCTAAGCGCTTCTATCGAACTGCGAAGCACCATTTTAAAAGTCATAATAATATAAAAAAGATTTTCAATGATCTTATTTAATATTATTCGTTCGACTTATTGGGCGTTTTAGTTGTATTTTATCCTAAACGCTTCCATCGAACTGCGAAGCACCATTTTAAAAGTCATAATAATATAAAAAAGATTTTCAATGATCTTATTTAATATTATTCGTTCGACTTATTGGGCGTTTTAGTTGTATTTTATCCTAAACGCTTCCATCGAATTGCGAAGCACCATTTTAAAAGTCATAATAATATAAAAAAGATTTTCAATGATCTTATTTAATATTATTCGTTCGACTTATTGGGCGTTTTAGTTGTATTTTATCCTAAACGCTTCCATCGAACTGCGAAGCACCATTTTAAAAGTCATAATAATATAAAAAAGATTTTCAATGATCTTATTTAATATTATTCGTTCGACTTATTGGGCGTTTTAGTTGTATTTTATCCTAAACGCTTCCATCGAACTGCGAAGCACCATTTTAAAAGTCATAATAATAGAAAAAAGATTTTCAATGATCTTATTTAATATTATTCGTTCGACTTATTGGGCGTTTTAGTTGTATTTTATCCTAAGCGCTTCTATCGAACTGCGAAGCACCATTTTAAAAGTCATAATAATATAAAAAAGATTTTCAATCATCTTATTTAATATTATTCGTTCGACTTATTGGGCGTTTTAGTTGTATTTTATCCTAAGCGCTTCCATCGAACTGCGAAGCACCATTTTAAAAGTCATAATAATATAAAAAAGATTTTCAATCATCTTATTTAATATTATTCGTTCGACTTATTGGGCGTTTTAGTTGTATTTTATCCTAAGCGCTTCCATCGAACTGCGAAGCACCATTTTAAAAGTCATAATAATATAAAAAATATTTTCAATCATCTTATTTAATATTATTCGTTCGACTTATTGGGCGTTTTAGTTGTATTTTATCCTAAACGCTTCCATCGAACTGCGAAGCACCGTTTTAAAAGTCATAATAATATAAAAAAGATTTTCAATCATCTTATTTAATATTATTCGTTCGACTTATTGGGCGTTTTAGTTGTATTTTATCCTAAACGCTTCCATCGAACTGCGAAGCACCGTTTTAAAAGTCATAATAATATAAAAAAGATTTTCAATCATCTTATTTAATATTATTCGTTCGACTTATTGGGCGTTTTAGTTGTATTTTATCCTAAACGCTTCCATCGAACTGCGAAGCACCATTTTAAAAGTCATAATAATATAAAAAAGATTTTCAATCATCTTATTTAATATTATTCGTTCGACTTATTGGGCGTTTTAGTTGTATTTTATCCTAAACGCTTCCATCGAACTGCGAAGCACCATTTTAAAAGTCATAATAATATTAAAAAGATTTTCAATCATCTTATTTAATATTATTCGTTCGACTTATTGGGCGTTTTAGTTGTATTTTATCCTAAACGCTTCTATCTAACTGCGAAGCACCATTTTAAAAGTCATAATAATATAAAAAAGATTTTCAATCATCTTATTTAATATTATTCGTTCGACTTATTGGGCGTTTTAGTTGTATTTTATCCTAAACGCTTCGATCGAACTGCGAAGCACCATTTTAAAAGTCATAATAATATAAAAAAGATTTTCAATGATCTTATTTAATATTATTCGTTCGACTTATTACACAAAACGGCATGGTACAAGCGCAGTGAAATACCAGTTCGGACATAGATTATCGAGAAACGTAAAGAAATGTGGTTTGTAATTTTATAATTTTGCGATCGCTTTCGAAGAGTATTTATAGATCGCTAGATCGCACAGCTTGTTTGTGGTCATACTCTTTTTTTTTATGTGCTATTACACTCGTGATCATGGCGACAGATGGTAGAGGCCTTCAGCGTTCAGCTTCCGGTGAGGAAAACGCAGTCCAGTTAGTTGGACGATGCGCCATATTCCCAGTTAGCCCATCTCCACCACAGCGAAGCAAACTTTCAATCTTAGACTTGCCCCTGTTATACCGTCCCCACAATCAGATAGGGCTCATATATTCATTAAAGCCCAAACACGATTTCGAATCTGCCTTGGAGCTACTAAGGAAGAGCCTTTCGGAGGTTCTTGTTTTCTTTTACCCGTTGGCCGGTCGTCTCACTACGTTGGCAGACGGAGTCATCTATGTTGACTGCAACGATGCGGGTGTCGAATTCATCGAAGCCTCGGCAGACAGTTTGAGCGTAGCCGAAATAATTGCCTCAGATGTTCCTCCGGTGGTCAAACAGCTATTCGCTCTGAACGGTGCCCTTAATCTGGAGGGCCATTCCCTTCCGTTGCTTGCAGTGCAGGTAACGAAGCTCAGAGACGGCCTCTCAGTGGGATGCACTCTTAATCACGCCATAGCCGATGGGGCTTCTCTGTGGCATTTCTTTAATTCTTGGGCTCAGCTCTGCAAATTAGGGATCCCGATAATTACCCCGCTTCCTATCCACGACCGTACCATTACCAGCCCGGAGGACTCCACCGTAAGGCTGAATCTAGATCCTGCAGGAAACATTCCTAGGGTTCACCCGCCGCTTGCGCGGGTAAAGTTTTTCCACTTCAACCGGTTGACAATCGAGGCGTTGAAGGAGAGAGCCAACGGGCACGCATCTTCCAAAGACGGAGTAGTCCGTGTTCCTGTGTCCTCGTTCCAGGCGCTCTGTGGGCACGTGTGGCAGGCCGTCACACGAGCCCGGCGCCTCGCGCCCCACGAACGCACGATCTTTAGAGTCGCAGTAAACTGTCGTAGCCGGCTCGTTCCTCCATTGGCTCTATCCTATTTTGGAAATGCCGTTCAGAGCGTATACAGCACCGCCACTGCCGGGGAGATCCTGAGCGGCGATGTCTCCTTCCCGGCCGGTTTACTGCACGATATCATCGACGGTCACAGAGATGGTGCCATAAGGGAATCATTACGGAGATGGGAGGAGGCGCCCACTGTGTATGCGATGGATAAAATTGAGAAAAATTGTGTGGTCGTGGGAAGTTCTCCTCGATTTGGTATGTACAATACTGACTTCGGATGGGGAGAGCCACTTGCGGTAAGGAGTGGATGGTCATTTCAGTTTGATGGACTAATATGGGCCCATCCGGGCAAGGACGGAGGAGGGAGTGTCGACCTGGAGATCAGTCTATATCCAGATTTCATGCATGCCTTGGAGCAGGATACACTCTTTATTTCTCCTTAAGCTCAAGGCACCTTTGGAAAATCAGGGCAGTGATAAACCTATGATGTGGCAGTTATAATTTTAGTGGGAAGCACAGTATATACAGTAAGTATAGATGAGTACTTCAGAGTTCATTGACAGTAGAATATCCTGTAATATTTAGTGAGACTGCAGTTTTAGCAGAAGCGTTTTTATGTATCTCTTCGGGTACAATGGGCTTACTGTAAATGGGGTTGCAATGGACTTACCGAAGAAGGTAGATTGCGTTACTTATTACAAATAAAATCCCGTGAAATCGATAAGTATTTTGGAATCTGGTGACTATTAAATGTCGTGTAGCGCCTTTGATTTGGTACCACTTTTTCTATGTACTCTTATATACATGTATATGGTGTGATATAACTAGTATATATTTATTTTAAAAAGAAAATTTATTAAGCTTTTAGAGGGATTTCTATGTACTCGTATATACATGTATACGGTGTGATATAACCAATATATATTTATTTTAAAAAGGAATTTGTAGGGATTAAATGTGGAAATGTAAACTTTTCATCAACATTTGCAATCTTGGTTTTAACTTATCTAAATTTGTGTAATCTTATAAATGTTTAAAATATAACTTTATTAGTAAGTATGGGGTATATATAAGTTGGAGTGAGATTTGAATTTGAGATTTCTTTTACAACATTCTTTTATTTATGTAGCACTTGCTACACTTTTGCCAGCAATGTCAGCGGAGTACCAGAACGCTCCAGATTCCCCTAGTAAATAAATAAACACTTATCGCTATAAATTCAAATATTTACTTTAAGATTTGATACCTTATTAATGGTTTTAGTCACATAATGTTGCCAATAGTTGTGTGGTCAAGGCTGCATCTTATTATACCTGCCTCAGCAAGTATATTGTAATCGATTGCAAGTCAAACTCTTTTGACTTTGTATTAGTTGCTCTCTATCAAAAAAATTAAAATCTGTTTTGTAAAGTATAACTTAGGGATTTGTAAAATATTTTTTTTAATTTTGTTAAAAAACTATTTTGTAAACAACTTATTGGTGGATAGAAGATGATGTAAACTTTGGAATTTGGTATCTGGATTTGAATTGACATGTGGCAACAATGACATCATAATAATAAAATTAAAAAAATAAAAATTATATCCCATTGCCATCTGTTATAGCAAGTGGTACCATCGGAGCCAGTTGTTCTGGTTTTTTTCAGACCTCCGGCGATGAGACGATGGTGCATTAGCTTGGCAATGTCATCCACAACAACTAAATCGGAGTCGAGGTAAATGATTCTCCCGAGGCATGATGACAAGATATCGGCCAAGTAAGTGCGAGCGTAATTGAGTGGCTGATCCAGAGCCTGCCTAATTGAATACGATATCTTGTTCTTCACAATATTCTGGTCAAAGTGATATAATATGAAGCGCAAGTATGGAAAAGTCGCCTAAAGCGTAGCCTTGAGATCACGTTGGCGCTCGGACACCATGAAATGGAAGACTACATTCTCGGGACAAGCAGCATGTTGGAGAATCGATAGAATTTCGACGACCAATCCTCTCAGATAAGCAGCATCCAGCGTCATGGCTATATGCACGGTTGTGCTATCACATAGCTCTGTATCATCATCTTCTTCTTCTTGAAGTTGAGAATAGACTGATCTCCACGACGAAGGTGCCGAGACGATGCATTCTTTACCATTTCGAAACGTCGGAGCGTCTTGGAAAACCGGCAGGGTCGACGATCGGCGTGGTATATGCAGCCGGTCTAGCAGAATGCTGGGAAGCTTGGCGAAACCAGGATCGTCTCTCACATAATTATTCAATTTAAAGTTAAATTTCATGTCCCAGATGATTCTAGCAGCCACCACGCCAGTCATGCTCAGCTGGATCGAAACGAGAATGCTTGCAAATAGAAAGAAAGAAAACGTTCTAGTCCTTCGAATTAGCATCTTTTCCATTAAAACGCGGTTCAGAGGCTTCGATCGGCAAGCCCTAGATATGTGTCTAGACTCTATATAACCTGGAGGCACCAATGCTTCGTGTGGCTAGACATAGCCAGTCTTGAGGGCAAAGAAACGGTCAGCATTCGGGATTCAAGATATTCAGGACTACATTAATAAATATCAATTTGATAGAACACCAAAGAAGACAAAGATCCAACTCGTAAACTGCGACTGAATCCGCTTGCCTGGCCTCGATATGAATGGCAGAGGAAAATTGTGCACAAGAACAAGATGTAGGAACGCCAAGACAAACGTAGATTGCACATCAACTTACTATAACCACAAAGTCCACAATGCTTGGGAAGTAGTGGTTGTTAGGTCTGCATTGCGACGAAACTAAATCTTATCACAGTTTTGCGTACAATGCAAAGGAAAGGAATGGAAAGCCAAGCATCACCGTCGACCAGTGAGCAGAGCAGAATTAGCACGACAGAAATTCCTCTGCTCTCTTCCCAGCCAAAAATTAGTAGGTGATTCTCCGGAGCTCTCTTCCCAGCCAAAAATTTGGATGGATCGCTTGTCCTAGTGTGGGGCCGCAGGAGACTTTGTCAATCATAATTCATAATTCCTATTCCGATCTTTACTCCGCACCAAATCTCCGCACCAAATCATCTTCAGTCCCAACTCCGTGAAACATTTGATTACGCAAATTTCACTAAATTTGCAAGAGGCGTGTAGAAGCCATGGAATTAATGATTATTTCACAGATATTTAAGTTATAATAAGGCCATCACAATGGTCAAAGTAAACAATGAATTAACATTGTCACAGTATCTTTAGTAATGCTCACAATGATCTTACAACTTAGTTATGATTCATAGCCTATTTTTGTATCTTTGTGATGTATAGAGGTTTGACTTCTTGTAACACAAAGTCACATAGTAAAAACTTAAATGTTTGCATTACATTAATAATTGGTAGAAACACGTTTATAATAATTCAAAAATTAATAACACAATATTATTCTCATCTACATAGGGATTTAAGAGAAAACCCTAAAAGGAGCCACGCATGGAATAACACAATAGCAATATGGTGGGGGGTTTCCCATAGACCCAGGGTCCATTCTGGGGGGTTAAAAGGTTCCCTTGATTCCTAAAGGAAAAGCAAGGCATCAAGTTCTGGTGAAAAAAAAACAAAAGGAAACCCTAAAAGGAAAAGAATCATTGTGATTGATTGATCATTCTCTCTCTCTATTATTATTATACATAATTAATTCCAATAATAGGCTTCCGACTTCTTCTTTACATATACACTCTCTCTCTCTCATTACAAATATTGTTGGGCTACTAGGTTGCAAGCCATGGTTGCATTTACTTATCTTTTTCACCTTTGGAAAAACATATTCTCCTTTATCTATCTATGGCTTTTATTCTTTGCTTGGGTTGCAAATACCTCTATTGGATTGGCCTTCCATCTTCTTGGCCTCTGTACCTTCCTTGACAACTTCTCATAGTCAGTATCATTTGTTAGTATGTATTGTCATGGATCTACCTTGTTTCAACTTGTTATGGCATATCTTTTCTTCTTCCTTTTTAACTTCAATGTGGCCTGTTTTAATCCTCCCACATCATTATCCAACTCCTCTCATACTACTTCTCTTTCTTATTTAAATTTGAGTAGGGTCTACACCTCCCACATCATTATCCAACTCCTCTCATACTACTTCTCTTTCTTATTTAAATTTGAGTAGGGTCTACATCTCTTGTTTACATTTTGGATGCTCCCTTCAATACTTAAAGCTATACACAAGGAAAAAATAAAGAGAGTATCTTCCATAATGCTTTGAGAGCACTTCCCTCCACCTTTGCACTTACATCTACCTTACTACCCATCTCCACTTACATCTCATACTTTGTTCTTTTCTTTTACCTTCCACCATTGTCATGGCCTCATATGAGATCTCCATTCACATTGTGTAATAATATCCACCTTTTGCCTAATTCCGACCTTCATCATATATAATGGAAAATGGTGGGGATAAGAAGTACTCCTCTTACTTCCTCCCAACGTTAACCTTGGTCCTCCACCTTCCACCTTTATAAAGGCTTTAAAATTTTATCTATGCTAACTCAATCAACATCTACCATGCATCTATCTAGTTCCATGTTCTCTAATATGGAGGCTCATCATTTTTATCAAAATATTCATCAATTGTGGACCACACTACAACAAATCATGTCTAACTACACTCTCAATCATATCAATCATCTTTTGAGGGTCTTATTAATTGACTACTAGGGTTGCTCCTACATCAAAATCCCCAAGTTATTACAAAAAGGCACAACCTCATGCTTAGGAAGCCATAATTACTTCATGTGAATCTTCATTTTTTTCACCATTGTTATCTTCATCAAGTTTCTATTGCAATTTTCATCACTTCTACATTACCCTAACACTACACTTCTACTACAAGTGCATACACATTTGCAAGCCTTGGATAATTTAACTCTTCATTTTCTAAACTTAAACTTAGTGACACTCTATGACACTCAGTCATAATTCACCTTACCAAGTAACAAATATGTTTGTCACCATCACAACTGACACTTCCTTGTTGTGCCTATCTTTATCTCTATTATTGGAACATGCAGTTTCTTCAATAATGCAAGCATTGTTCATGTGCTTATCATCTCAAAAGCCATGCATTCTCAGGAAAACCAGAATTAAGTCATGGCCATGCAAAAAAAATTCAATTGCCTTCACTCTTGTAGTCTACGCGGGTGCCTATAGTGTGCACAATATATTTTGCTTGAAACAACAAAACATGGAGTCCTTGTAGAACATGTTACATCTTTCCATCACTTAATTTTTCAAACAAATTTCTCAAAATAAAAAAGGTAAAGACTCAACTTTCTCTTCCTACACCATCTCTTCATTTTGTCTTCAACACCCTCTTTGGCAAATATTTCCGCTCTCTAGTAGATTTAAATTTACATATTTTGTCATCAACATCTTCATCTTCCTTAGTAGCTTCTTCTTAAGTGTTTTATGTTTCTAGAGATTATCATTCAACAACTTCACCATTTCTTTGTCATCTCATTCTTGCTACGTGATTTCTCCATAGGTTTCTCTATCATCACAAGCATCTTCTCATACCTGGGCCTTCTCTCTTAGACATCTTAATCTTCATAGGCATGACATCTTCATTTATGCTACTTATTATTTGTATTCTTCATCTAGGGTTATGTTTATGTTCTTCTTATCCTATGTTTGTTGTCTCATTCTTATGCACTTCCTAGCTATTATGTCAATCCATAGTAGTTACTATCTCTTATACCACTTGATGTCGAGAGGGTCGCCCCCCCTGTAACACACAATCACATCGTGAAAACTCAACCCACCTTACAACATTAACAATTCACATAAACATGACTATAACAATGCAAAAATTAATAACATGCATTCAACTCATAAAAAAGGATTTAAATGGAAACCCCAAAGAGAAAACCCACCATAAATGATGGATCATTATCTCTCTATTATTATTATGCATAATCGATTACAACAATAATGTCTTGACTTCTTCTACACACTCTCTCTCTGTTATTACAAATATTGTTGGGTTGCTAGGTCACATGCCATGTAAGTATTTACTTAAATTTTGCACCTTTGAAGTGCTCTCCACTTCTTAATCGATTATTTGAAAATATTCTCTACTTATGCTACAACTACCCATATTGGTTGGCCTTCCATCTTCTTGGACTATCTAGCTTCCTCAACGACTTCTCATAAATGTTATTCTTCATGAGCTTGAATAATATCATTTTGAATTCTTATGGTGTCAACTCTTTTCTTATTCCTTCCCAAATTCCACATAACACATGTAGATTCATCCACATCATTGTCAAACTCCTATATTATTACTTATCTTTCTTATTTGTCTTTGAGTGGGGCCCACGTATATGGTTACATCTTTGGACTCTCCCTTCAATCCTCAAAGGTAACAAAGAGTGTTGGTGGTGAAAATAAATTCGACAATCATTTGAGAGATCTTCCATCCACCTTTCCACTCACCTCTAACTTACTACTAATCTTCAACCTATGTGTTTTGCTTTGGAATTTTATCCTCCCTTCCACCTTTGTCTATGCCCCATGAAAGGCAACGTCCACATAATTGTCTTTGCCTTCCACCGGATTCTCACTTCTATGGAATGCACTATTACATGTTTACAGGTTGAAATCCTACATTTGAATTGATATTTATTGAAACCAATGGTTTTAATGTTGATAATCAGTTAAAATTTGTGACTGCATGTGGGTCTTTCTTGTCTTTTCCACCAAAAAATTGTCAGTTAATCAATGTTTGTGTTCTATGTAGGTTAACCAATGTTACAAAAGTCAATTATTAGACATTTAATTTTAATTTTGAAATATTATCCAAGCACTATAATCTATGTCCAATAATTGTTGATCAAGTGAAATGTGTACTTGACATTTGTGGGAAAAATATTAAAAATTAGAAAAATCCTTTTGATGAGTATTTTATACCTTCACCACTTTGATAAATAAAATTTCCATTTTAAAGAACAACCACATGAAAACAATCCTATTTTCCATGAAGAACTAGGATTAGGTGACACAATACTCTAGGAAATTTTGGCTACCTTTAATACATTGTTAAACTCATTATTCTCTTATAGAAATTTTATTTGATTAAAATTTGTAAATACCATTTGAATTCTCTATATGTGAAATTATTTGAATGTCTTCTTATTATACAAATAAACGGGCTTCAATATTTTATTGGATAGAAAAAAATGTCTAATAACCCTAACTAAGGCATTTATGCAAGCAATCAGTTGGCTTATATGGAAACTTTGATTAAAGGAGCACTGGTTCTCACTTTGGATGTTAGTATCAACGAATGCCATTATCTTGCACATACAAGTAGTCATGAAAACCCATCTCTATAAAATCCCAAACTTCATGATATTGGTGTAGGAAACATTTTTCCCTTGCACACAAAATGCAAAGGCATAAAAGGAAGAATATTACCAAATCAACAATGGGAAAACATTGCTTAGGGGAACTTAATATTATCCCTTGCTAAGATAGAGAAAACATGTTTTTCTTATTTTCTTGAAGTTACGAATATTATAATATTTCTATACTAATTATATTTATTTATTTGCAATTACAAATAAAAAAATTGTAGGCTTGGAATTCCTCATGTTGCAATTTTTAGTAGAGATGGTGAAAATGATGGAATTGAAGTTGATCCTATCGAAGAAAATGGCATTGACAATATTAAGAATGAACAAACAAAGAGTTTGATACATGACAACTTTATTGCGATGGATGGGGATGCACCCATGGATGATATCTATGATAGTATTCATAGCGTAACTCTTATTGATTGGACATAAAAATATCTACATACAGACTCAAAGACAAGTGTTATATTTTCTATATTATTGTTGGTTGAATTGAAGGTATTAAATGACATTTCAAACACACATATGAAATAGATCCCAAGGTATGCAACATTATTCTTTATATAAATATAAGTTTTGTATACTTTTTGTGATTGCAATATATAGGTTTTAATACCCATCATTCAATTTATTAATTTATTTACTCTTGTACCAGCACAAACCCTAAAGAAAACACAATTGCTTGCTTGGCACGGCCGCATTCTGTTTTTGTTACAAACCCTAAGGGTTATAATTTGACTCATTAGGTACTCGATTAAACCCCATGTGTCCTAATTTGGACGGTTACGTCCTTGTTTCTTTTCTTCTTGAACCCTAGCAGGCCAGGCTCTTTCTTTAGAGCATTCTCTGGCTGGCTACTTAACCCTAAAATGTGCACAAAAGTGAAATACCGTGTCATGAAAGTTCCAAAGAAGTAGGTCAATAGAACAATTTCTTGCATTCCACGCACACGTGTCATATTCGTATTCAAATCCAATTAATTAAAGAGTCTTAGCTTTTACATTCTTGTCGGTCAATTTAGTCGGTAGTTGTTTCCTTAGCCAATAATTAACATTTTCCCCGATGTTACATGGAAACTTACATATTCGGTTGTGCCAAACCATGGCCCTGCGACAATTTGTTTTTTCAACATCCAAACAAATTCAGGTAACGGAATCTACTGGTATGTGCCATGCGCTTCCCGTGTTTGCTTGATGATGAGGAACTAACAATTCCATAAAGTTGTCGCTGTTTCAATATCTCTGGAAGAACCAGATCAACGTCTGCTAATTCCATCAGTTACGATTCACAGCCATGCCATCCCTGGAAGAGCTCATTCCCTCAAAAGAAGATAGAGATTTTCAACCCTGTAAGTTTTTTGTAGAATTTGGGTGGAAAAATATGAACTAGAATCACAGAAAAATGTTGAAAGGTCAAATCGTAAAATGGCGACTGTGTTCAAGAAGCCTTGAATTCTTTTGATTTCCTATTTATGCTAGTCTATAAAAAAAACTTGCATATTTGTATAACATTATAAATTTATAATAAAATATAAATAAACTATTCTCAAAACAATGATATTAATTTATAGTCTTATAAGCTATTATTTCTCATTTCCTATTTATGCTAGTCTATAAAGAAACTTGCATATTTTTATAACATAAGTCAAGAATATTACCAGAAGTATGTAAGGAAGCTTGAATATGATTGTTTTATGCTACATTGCAATCACCTATAACGTATTTAAATGGACATTTTTTAATTCATTTTTGTTTTAATTTCTTTCAAATTGTAATTATATTTGTTTTATCATATATTTTTATAGCAAAATTATCCTATTGCTATATATTTTCAATCTCTTCTTATGAGGCAGGTACTAAGCAACTTTGTTGCTTATTCCACTTGTTTAGTTTTTGTTACACGTGGGATGCGTATCTAATATTTTGCCACTTTGGAATTTACAAAAAAAATTGCAAATTTTGGAGTAAAGCCAAATTTGGGAGGAAGTATTGGAGAATTTTTTTTAAAAAACCTTGTTTATGGCTTCGCTTATAGCAACAAGATGGTAGCCACTAATCCTATAGCTAGTTTCACTTGAGGGAGGTCTCTTGATGGCCATGTGAAGGTTCATCGGGCTAATTAGAAAAGTCAAGCATTCTATATAATCATGATTGACATTTAGAGATTTGTGAAAACAGAGATGCAAATCAAGTTAGTGTAGTGTAGTGTTTCTTATAAGGAATAAAATTTAACTCTATTCAATGTCAGTTTTTTAATGTTTACTTAAATTATGTGACATATATGTTTCATTTATTTTTTTTATTCATGGCTATGCAAGATGTTTGATGACTACCTTATTTTATTTTATCATAGCATTATCATTTTGATGGAGACTGAGTTTCTTGTTGCTTGTTTTTTTAGAGTACCTATGGAGAACTAAATCCACAATATTCCTCAATAAAGTAAAGCATTTCCAATACTTTTGTTTTTTCAATCAATGTTAATTCTATGAGCTATTGATTAAGTTATAGAATGAAGGTGAATTTTTAGAATAAGAAATACTTTGGATGGTCAAACCATATAAAGCAAAGACACGTTTGAGAGTACATATAAGGTAAAAAGAAGTTGATGGTTGTAAGAATAGTCAAACATATAGTTGAAACATTCTTTCTATATGTGATCTAACAACAAATAAAGAAATACTTCTATAGAAATAAATATTGTCACAACATCTATGTTACAAAAAACTTAAGTCTAGTCGACCTTTCTTCTTCATTTCCATTTAATGTATAGTTTTACAAAATAATTGTCCAAGGAATTTACATATTCTATATTCCCTAGGTCAGTTGAGGGTGTGTGCAAGAAGTTGAGGGTCTCTTTTGGTGCGTTAGATGCAATGCAAAACTGAAAAAATAGACATCCATCAACTTGCATGGATATTTTGAGACACTTACACAATGAATCTTGCGATCAGTTAAAAACAAGAAATGTAGGAAATTGAATGACCTTTCCAAATATATATTTTTTTTTCTATTGAAAATGTTGCTAACTATCTAAAGTTAGATAAATTTTAACGGGCACTTTTTATTTTTGTGACAAATTATAAGGTATATGTTTTTGTGGGTGCATCGTTTGAGTGTCTAAATGATGGAATAAACTTACAAAAACCGATATACATATAGAGAACATATAGGACTAGTGCATGACTATTTTTCCAATAATAAAAATAGTATTTTTAATTTTTTTTTTTAATTATCTAAGAGATCAAACCTTGAAAATGGTACATCATTTGTGGGTGTAGCGTTTGAATGTCTTAATGCAATTATTTGGAAATGGTTTTTTTATAACATGTAGAGATTGGTGTTCTTTAGTGCACCATACAATTGTTTTTTTAAATGGTTGAGAAACGAAGGAGATATGGATGAAACACTACCAGTGTGTTTTTTGAGTTGAGGAGTGATGACAGAAGATAAATAAGAAAAAAATAGAAAAAATTATGTATTCTTGTTAAAACTGACATATTTAGAATCTGCAAATAAACCATTTCTGTTTCTAAAATCTCATAAAAAATGGAGGTGTGCAGCATAATCAGATGAACCGCTAAACAAGAGCATATTGAAAATTTGGATATAATGTTGAATTAGCCATGGTTGATCATACTCCAAGGCACAGGCATGTTGAATCCGAAGCAAAGTACAAAGCATACACATAGGCATAGGAATTCCACGAAAGCATGGTTGGAGGATTAGCCTTATCATTCGGAGGGAATAAAGTTTTGAATTTAAACAATACGCGAGCGCGATTTAACTGAACAAAACTCATGCGCGTTATATAGAAACAAAACGCGTGCACATTATGTGCTGACAAATCGCGTGCGTGTTTTGTAAAACCAAAAATAGTGTTCATCATCATCTTCATCTTCATCATCTTCAACTTCATCTTCATCATCTTCAACTTCATGATCATGATCATCACCATCAACATCATGAACATCATCATCACATCATCTTCATTATCTTCATATTCATCTTCATCATCATCACCTTCCTCATCATCATCATCATCCCCATCGCCATCATCACTATCATCATCCTCATCCTCATCGTCATCTTCAGCTTCATCATCACCATCATCATCATCATCATCATCAACATGATCATCATCATCACCATCATCATCATCATCATCATCAACATGATCATCATCATCACCATCAACATCATGAACATCATCATCACCATCGTCATCATCATCATAATGAACATCATCGTCATCACCATCGTTGTCATCATCATCATCCTCCTCCTCCCCATCATGATCACCTTCCTCATCATCAACATCATCATCACCATCATCATCATCATCAACATCGCCATGATCATCATTATCATCTTCATCATGTCCATCTTCATCATCCTCATCTTCACCATCATCAACTTCATCATCGCCATCGTCGTCATCATCATCACCATCATCATCATCATCAACATCGCCATGATCATCATTATCATCTTCATCATGTCCATCTTCATCATCCTCATCTTCACCATCATCAACTTCATCATCGCCATCGTCGTCATCATCATCACCATTGCCATCATTGCCATCATCATCATCATCATCATCAACATTATCACCATCGTCGTCATTGTCATCATCATCACCATCATCATCACCTTCACATTAGAGGAATTTTGGGGTCTAAAATGGGCCTCCTAAGGAAAATAATAAAATAATAGTTAAAATAATAAAATAATAGTTAAAATAATAAAATAATAGTTAAAATAATAAAATAATAGTTAAAATAATAAAATAATAGTTAAAATAATAAAATAATATTGATTAATTTTGGAGGAAGAGAGAAAAAAACTACTTTTTGTGTTTGTATTTTCGACATATCTCCATGTGTTTTTACTCAAATTTCGATCGGGAGAGCTCATTGGATGTGGAATTTGATTCCGCATCCAACGAGTAGCCACACTGCATACTTTTGATGGACCCCACTACCCCAAAAACAAGAAATACCTGAAAAAATGTGATGATGATGTCATCATCACATTTTTCAGGTATTTCTTGTTTTTGGGGTAGCGACGTCCATCAAAAGTATGCCATGTGGGTACTCATTGGATGCAGAATCAAATTCCGCATCCAACGAGCTCTCCCGATCAAAATTTGAGTAAAAACACAATGAGATATGTCGAAAATACGAACAAAAAAGTAGTTTTTTTTTAATGACAAATATGTCAATTCAACCATTATGGTTGACTTATTTTATTGAGATTCTATTGGTTCTTGAATTCCAACTCAAAAAAACTTATTTTGGCACGTTTTCTTATAAGGCCCATTTTAGAACCCAAATTTCCTCTAATGTCATCCTTATCATAATCATCACCATCAACATCATGAACATCATCATCATCATCCTCATCCTCATCATCATCATCATCATCATCATCACCATCATCTTCATCATCATCATCATCATCACCATCATCACCTTCATCATCACCATCGTCATCATCATCATGATCACCATTGCCATCATCATCATCATCACCATCAACATCATGAACATCATCATCATCATCCTCATCATCATCCTCATCATCATCACCATCAACATCATGAACATCATCATCATCATCATCATCATCATCATCATCATCATCATCACCATCAACATCATCATCCTCATAATCATCATCACCATCACCATAATGATCATCATCATCATCATCATCATCATCATCACCTTCATCATCATCATCATCATCATCCTCATCATCATCATCTCCAACAACATCTTGAACATCCTCATCATCATCCTCATCCTCATCCTCATCCTCATCCTCATCCTCATTATCACCATCACCATCACCATCAACATCATCTTCATCTTCTTCATCATCATCATCTTCATCACCTTCATCATCAGCATCGTCATAATCATCATCATCATCACCTTCATCATCATCATCATCACCATCACCATTGCCATCATTTCCATCACCATCATCATCACCATCAACATCATCAACATCATCCTCATCATCATCATCATCCTCATCATCATCACCATCAACATCATGAACATCATCATCATCATCATCATCATCATCAACATCATCGTCATTCATCATCATCATCCTCATAATCATCATCATCATCCTCATCCTCATCATCATCATCATCACCTTCATCATCATCATCATCATCACCATCATCAACATGATCATCATCATCACCATCAACATCATCATCATCGTCATCAACATCATGAACATCATCATCATCATCATCATCATCACCATCACCATCAACATCATGAACATCATCATCATCATCCTCATCATCCTCATCACCTTCATCATCCTCATCATCATCATCATCATTCATCATCACCATCATCATCATCATCCTCATCATCATCACCATCAACATCATCATCATCATCCTCATCATCATCCTCATCATCAACATCATCAACATCATGAACATCATCATCATCCTCATCATCATCATCACCATCAACATCATGAAAATCATCATCATCATCCTCATCATCGTCATCACCTTCATCATCATCATCATCATCATCATCATTCATCATCACCATCAACATTGTGAACATCATCATCCTCATCATCATCATTCTCATCATCCTCATCATCAACATCATGAACATCATGAACATCATCATCATCCTCATCATCCTCATCATCCTCATCATGAACATCATGAACATCATCATCATCATCACCATCAACATCAAGAACATCATCATCATCATCCTCATCGTCATCAGCACCTTCATCATCCTCATCATCCTCATCATCATCATCACCTTCATCATCATCATCATCATCATCATCAAGAACATGATCATCATCATCACCACCATCATCATCATCACCATCAACATCATGAACATCATCATCATCATCCTCATCATCATCATCACCTTCATCATCATCATCATCCTCATCATCATCATCACCTTCATCATCATCATCATCCTCATCATCATCATCACCGTCAATATCATGAACATCATCATCATCATCCTCATCGTCATCGTCATCCTCATCCTCATCATCACCTTCATCATCATCATCATCATCAACATGATCATCATCTTCACCCTCATCATCACCATAACGAATATCATCATCATCATCCTCATCATCATCACCTTCATCCTCATCATCATCATCATCCTCATCATCATCATCTCCAACAAAATCATGAACATCATCGTCCTCATCCTCATCCTCATCCTCATCCTCATTCTCATCATCATCATCACCATCACCATCACCATTAACATCATCTTCATCTTCTTCATCATCATCATCTTCATCACCTTCATCATCACCATCGTCATAATCATCATCATCATCACCTTCATCATCATCATCATCTTCATCACCTTCATCATCACCATCGTCATAATCATCATCATCATCACCTTCATCATCATCATCATCACCATTGCCATCATTGCCATCATCATCATCATCATCGTCGTCGTCATCACCTTCAACATCATCAACATCATCCTCGTCATCATCATCATCCTCGTCATCATCATCATCCTCATCATCATCACCATCAACATCATCATCATCATCATCATCATCATCATCATCATGAACATCATCATCATTCATCATCATCATCCTCATAATCATCATCATCATCACCTTCATCATCATCATCATCATCATGAACATCATCATCATTCATCATCATCATCCTCATAA
>LPNX010216089.1:14603-54491 GCA_001517045.1 Pseudotsuga menziesii | reverse complement strand
CTTTAATTCTTGGGCTCAGCTCTGCAAATTAGGGATCCCGATAATTACCCCGCTTCCTATCCACGACCGTACCATTACCAGCCCGGAGGACTCCACCATAAGGCTGAATCTGGATCCTGCAGGAAACATTCCTAGGGTTTACTCTTCGCTTGTGCGGGTAAAGTTTTTTCAGGAGTAAGGAATCCTCCCTCATTGGACGGAGGAGCAAAGTTAGCGTTGACTTTGCTCCTCCTCCGTAGCTCACTCCGTTTTTTCACTTCAACATGTTGACAATCGAGGCGTTGAAGGAGAGAGCCAACCGGCAGGCATCTTCCAAAGACGGAGTAGTCCGTGTTCCTGTGTCCTCGTTCCAGGCGCTCTGTGGGCACGTGTGGCAGGCCGTCACACGAGCCGGGCGCCTCGCGCCCCACGAACGCATGATCTTTAGAGTCGCAGTAAACTGTCGTAGCTGGCTCGTTCCTCCATTGGCTCTATCCTATTTTGGAAATGCCGTTCAGAGCGTATACAGCACCGCCACTGCCGGGGAGATCTTGAGCGGCGATGTCTCCTTCCCGGCCGGTTTACTGCATGATATCATCGACGATCACAGAGATGGTGCCATAAGGGAATCATTACGGAGATGGGAGGAGGCGCCCACTGTGTATGCGATGGATAAAATTGAGAAAAATTGTGTGGTCGTGGGAAGTTCTCCTCGATTTGGTATGTACAACACTGACTTCGGATGGGGAGAGCCACCTGCGGTAAGGAGTGGATGGTCATTTCAGTTTGATAAGAAAATATGGGCCCATCCGAGCAAGGACGGAGGAGGGAGTGTCGACCTGGAGATCAGTCTCTATCCATATTTCATGCATGCCTTGGAGGAAAATACACTCTTCATTTCTCCTTAAGCTCAAGGCACCTTTGGAAAATCAGGGCAGTGATAAAGCTATGATGTGGCAGTTATAATTTTAGTGGGAAGCACAGTATATACAGTAAGTATAGATGAGTACTTCAGAGTTCATTGACAGTAGAATATCCTGTAATATTTACTGAGACTGCAGTTTTAGCAGAAGCGTTTTTATGTATCTCTTCGGGTACAATGGGCTTACTGTAAATGGGGTTGCAATGGACTTACCGAAAAAGGTAGATTGCGTTACTTATTACAAATAAAATCCGGTGAAATCGATAAGTATTTTGGAATCTGGTGACTATTAAATGTCGTGTAGCGCCTTTGATTGGTACCATTTTTTCTATGTACTCTTATATACATGTATATGGTGTGATATAACTAGTATATATTTATTTTAAAAAGAAAATTTATTAAGCTTTTTAGAGGGATTTCTATGTACTCGTATATACATGTATATGGTGTGGTATAACCAGTATATATTTATTTTAAAAAGGAATTTTTGTAGGATTAAATATGGAAATGTGAACTTTTCATCAACATTTGCAATCTTGGTTTTAATTTATCTAAATTTGTGTAGTTTTTTTTATTGTATATACTTTTTAAATGTTTAAAATCGACTATAACTTTACAAGTAAGCATGGGGTATATATAAGTTGGGGTGAGATTTGAATTTGAGATTTCTTTTACAACATTCCTTTATTTATGTGGCACTTGCTACACTTTTGCGGGCAATGTCAGGGGAGTACCAAAACCCTCCAGTTACCGATTTCCCTAGTAAAAAAAATAAAAAAACACTTATCACTATAAATTCAAATATTTACTTTAAGATTTGATTGCTTATATAGATTATCATTAATGGTTTTAATCACATAATGCTGCCAATAGTTGTGTGGTCAAGGCTGCATCTTATTTAGTTTTTGTTACACATGGGATGCGTATCTAATATTTTGCCACTTTGGAATTTACAAAAAAATTGCAAATTTTGGAGTAAAGCCAAATTTGGGAGGAACTATTGGAGATTTAAAAAAAAAAAAACCTTGTTTATGGCTTCGCTTATAGCAACAAGATGGTAGCCAGTAATCCTATAGCTAATTTCACTTGAGGGAGGTCTCTTGGTGGCCATGTGAAGGTTCATCGGGCTAATTAGAAAAGTCAAGCATTCTATATAATCATGATTGACATTTAGAGATTTGTGAAAAAAGAGATGCAAATCAGGTTAGTGTAGTGTAGTGTTTCTTATAAGGAATAAAATTTAACTCTATTCAATGTCAGTTCTTAAATGTTTACTTTATGTGACATATATGTTTCATTTATTTTTTTATTCATGGCTATGCAAGATGTTTGATGACTACCTTATTATACCTGCCTCAGGGAAGGTATATTGTAATCGATTGCAAGTCAAACTCTTTTGACTTTGGTATTAGTTGGTGTCTTTTGAGGCAGCTATAAAGAATTAAAATCTGTTTTGCAAAGTATGACTTAGGGATTTGTAAAATATTTGTTTTAATTTTGTTAAAAAACTATTTTTGTAAACAGCTGATTGGTGGATAGAAGATGATGTCAACTTTGGAATTTGGTATCTGGATTTGAGTTGACATGTGGCAAGATGAGGTCATAATAATAAAATTAAAAAAATAAAAATTATATCCCATTGCCATCTGGCTCATGCCTCCTGTTGCTGTTGCTGCCGCTGCCGTGTGGACCGTGGCGCCTACCAGCAGCTGATCGCTAATGCTCTGATGGAAATCTCTTCATCTTTGCCAACAAAGATTCCATCTTATTTGATTAAAAAACAAATAAGGTTGTAAATACCTTTCCCAGGATGCCACGTGGAGCCAGAAATTACCCCGCCTCCGGTTCATCTGCTATGCTGCCACTGTTGGCATCTGATGGATTTCAAGAAATAGAAATTCTCATCTGTGGTGGTGCTCCTAATAGCGCTTTGACCTCAGCAAAGGCTGGGAATTTCCTAAGCGCACTTCAAAGCTGTGGAAGAATTCTTATTACAGATCCCAACCCTGTTTGGGCTATGGAGAATATGCCTGCGCCCAGGGTTATGGGAGATATGCTCAACCTTCCTAATGGTGAAGTTGTGATAATCAATGGTGCAGAGAGAGGGATGGCAGGTTGGGAGATTGCAGGGAATCCAGCTCTTGCTTCGTATTTATACAGACCTAATGCAATGGCAAGGCAACGATTTACAGTACTGGCAGCCTCCACCATTCCGAGATTGTATCATTCAACTGCAAATGTATTGCCTGATGGGAGGATTTTTGTTGGAGGCTCCAACCCCCACGTTGGTTACGTTTTTTCTGGAGTCACGTTTCCAACCGAGCTTCGTCTGGAAGCATATAGTCCTTATTATTTGGACGAATCCTACAGTACTTTGAGGCCTAACATCGTTTCTCTATCTACCGATTCTATGAGCTATGGTACAAGATTCACCATTAAGTTCTCTGTTTCAAGTTATGTTCCCAACAATATCCAATTCAACATTTACGCTCCATCCTTCACAACGCATGCATTTTCCATGAAACAGAGACTGCTCATACTCACATCAACGAGCCCAAAGAGAGTAAGAGGAATATATATTGCTATAGTTATAGCACGTCCAAGCTCTGTTGCAGCGCCGCCAGGATACTACACGCTATTCGTGGTTAACAATGGAATTTCGAGCATCGCCAATTGGATTCATTTGTCTTAACCTATCTCCCCAATAACATTGTGTAATGTATGTGAGGCATATTAGTTTTGTGTTTGAAGAAAACCAGTGTATAATGTATATGAAAAGCAGATCTAGTAGCCGTGAACTGTGACCTGCCCTTAATTCTATATAAACTATTAGAAGATAAAACCTGTATCCTTTTCTTTGGCAATCAAGAGCTAAGATTTCCAGTTGGGTTAGTAAGAGTTGCTGGCCTCGATATGAATGGCAGAGGACAATTGTGAACAAGAACAAGACGTAGGAACGCCAGGACAAACGCAGATTGCACATCAACTTACTGTAACCACAAAGTCCACAATGCTTGGGAAGTAGTGGTTGTTAGGTCTGCATTGCGACGATACTAAATCTTATCACAGTTTTGCGTACAATGCAAAGGAAAGGAACGGAAAGCCAAGCATCACCGTCGACCGATGAGCAGAGCAGAATCAGCGCGACAGAAATTCCTCTGCAAGCCAAGCAAATTAGTAGGTGATTCTTCGGAGCTCTCTTCCCAGCAAAAAAATTGCATGGATCGCTTGTCCTAGTGTGGGGCCGCAGGAGACTTTGTCAATCATAATTCATAATTAAACACAATTCCATAAAGTTGTCGCTGTTTCAATATCTCTGGGAGAACGAGATCAACGTCTGCTAATTCCATCAGTTACGATTCACAGCCATGCCATCCCTGGAAGAGCTCATTCCCTCAAAAGAAGATAGAGATTTTCAACCCTGTAAGTTTTGTGTAGAATTTGGGTGGAAAAATATGAACTAGAATCACAGAAAAATGTTGAAAGGTCAAATTGTAAAAATGTTATTTGCACCCGAAAAACATGTTTTTTGCAATTGTCAAATGTGTTAAACTCATTATCACCAAAGTTTAACAGTACATATCCTCGAATACTAGAAATTTGTTTAAACTCATTATCACCAAAGTTTAAGAGTAAATATCATGTTGACCAGGTTCTATTAATATAGATTTATTTTCTCACGAAATATCCTGAAACGTATAGACCTTGTCGTTTTGGTTAGATAGCCCTTCAATTAACAAGATGATATAGCCTGTTGGTATTGTGACAAAATTGAAACAATATACGTAAACGTTACCACAGAATTCCTCAAATAATAATGCTGGTAGATCCATCGAAATATTTTGATATTACTTTGTATTGACGATGTAAAGATCAATGGCACAATATTCTACATTCTACATTACCTTATTATAATTGGTTGTCATTTGTGATATTTGATTAGCCTTAAAATTTTATTTTTTATATTTATTTTAATCACCTTTAATGTAACGAAAAAATAAAATAGTCATTCAAAACTATTTTCAATCAATTTTTTCATCATTATGAATTAAGTCATATATATATACATATAAACTCTTCCACCATACTAGTCTTTTATATTTATAAATTATTTTAATTAATATTAAATTCACATTTCAACATTAATTCAATAGCTACCTACAATAAGTTCAAATTGCTTAAAAAAACTTGCACATATTTGTATAACATTATAAATTTATAATAAAATACAAATAAACTATTCTCACAACAATGATACTAATTTATAGTCTTATAAGCTATTATTTTTCATTTCCTATTTATGCTAGTCTATAAAGAAACTTGCATATTTTTATAACATAAACTGTAAATCTTACAATTTGTAGGTGTATCATTGTTTGCATATGTCATGGAAATTCCATTGTATTATCCTGTTTTTGACCATGGGGACCTCTCACGAGCTTGCATCCAGAGCCTGGAATACATCTTCCACCCCTTGCTATATAATCATTTTAAGAAGTTATCAACTGCAAGTAGTATATTGCATTAGAAAAATGCATCAAAAGTAAGTCAATCCTTTCAAGATTTTTATGTGCAAAGAGGACTTAACCTTGTATAATTTTTAAGGTCTGCAGGGTGTCCTACTTCAGCCCTAGGTATATTGAAATTAAAGTACATTATTGTTATTCTTAGGAATTCTTTGAATTCCATCAAATCTCTTGTTGTAAGTGGTAAATAAGGATATGAGAAATATGCCTTACTATCTAAAATGACAATGAATTTTTTATTCTTACCTAATAGCGTTTATCAGCTACCAGCCATGACATGTTAATAATAGAATGCTAAATACATAATTCCCAATGCATTTTTTTAAACCCAAAAGGTTTCATAAGATTGGATCCTGCAGAAGGAATAATGCCCTTTCTGTTATTGTATCCCTTCAATGAGCCAATTTTGTAGGATTCCAAGGCTTACTATTTGGTTGTACATGATGTAATAACCTCATGTGTAATTAGCTATAAAGAAATCAACCAACAAGCATAACTTGTTCATCATATCAAATCTTAGTCATATGACACTTAACAACATTACAAAGAAACTACAACCCTCCAGCATATTTTGAAGCAATCACTGGGATCATGAAGAAACTACAACCCTCCATGATATCCTTAGCAATATGAGGTTTGTTGCTTTGTCATATAACTCACTCAACAATAACGATATGGTAAAAAAACCTAGATGGGATTTTGGGGACAAAACGGGACGTGCTTATCACACCACTTGTTGGCATTCATGGCCATCACTTGGTGGTAGAAGGTGGCACAATCCACATGCAAGGGAAGTATGTGAGGGAGGAAAACATTCATCAGTTTTTTGGGATGATACTGGTTATAACACTCGATCTGAATACGCCACTCATCACAGAAGCTTGGCACATGAAGGTTCTAGATGCAAAGCCAATGGAGTAAATTCAAGAAGGGAATGGGAAACTCGAGGCAGAACACAATGCCAAGACAGACCCTCTAGGGTGGAGGCACTTTTTAAATCTTAGAAATTCATTAAACAACAAATATATGAATCAATCTTGGCTAAGAAATCAAAGAATATTCCATTTAGTGCCACTAAAATGTAATGAATGAAACATTAAGTCTTGAGAAAAATGAACGTCCATATGAAAATGATGCAATGCACAAAATACAAAAATCTTCTGTAAATATGTTCAGCAGCACTTTCTGGATAATCCACTGCAAACAATCATGAGACATTGCATTCATTAGTGGACAATGTGATAATTAAAACAACATTATTTATCATGAAAAAATTGAACGTAATGATCTACTATTGAGCCAAGGTTCTTACCATTTGAAAAGTGAGATGGTATTGTAAAGTTAGTAATAAACCCAGAAGAAACTTTCATATTTGATCTGTTCATAGTAAGCTTCCTTGAAGCTTGATATTGTTGTGATAGAAGATCACATGTTCCTATCAAATGCATAAGACTGAAATCCAAGAAAGAACACTCTTCAGATCTGTCTGAACTAATAGGCGATGATATTAGTGAAGGTTGGTTAGAAATAATGCAAAGGCCAGGTATTCTTTCTGGTTGTGCATTCAAATAAGAATTGTTGACTTTTGGATCAAAAAAATCTGTGGAGTGTAGATCATTTTGAACATCCATATCATTTTCATTTTCTTTAGGGTGAATTCCATTCTATGTGGATATTTTTAAAGGGAGAAGGGAAAAACCTATAACTCAAAAATTATCTTTCATGGAACTGAAATAGTTTTTTCCGACCAATGGGACAAAACTCATATAAAGCAAGAACTTTTCAAGGATTTAATTTATAGCAATGAAGAGACCTAAAATACTCTACAACATTGACAAACTCTGTAAATTCTGAAAGTTACTATTGGTTCCAAGCACTATCACTATAACCATCAAGTCTCGACCTCCTCCCTAGATGATTGCAGTGTGAAATCCCCTTGAAAAATAAATTTCAAACCATAATCTCGCAATGGAAGGGATGCAAATACTGGTTGTTCAAGTTAAGGTACAAACTCTTCACTACAGTCCTAACATAATGTGAAGGCCATAGCAATTTTTGTGCTTTGTATGCCATGCTACATAGTACCGACATTCAACTTCCAACTCACCACAAGCCAAGTAGTGCTTTCCTTACCATGTGAAACCTTTACTGGGACATTACCAATGTCCTCTCTTCGCATTATCATCAAAGAATTTGTTAGACTATCCATAACTATGATAGAAATTATACCAATCATAATATATTATAGTGCATATTCAATATTAAAATTACAAGATCAAAGCTACCCAATTTTTTAACTAACTATAACAATCTACAGATATATAAAAAATTATTTAACACATTAATATTTATGAGAGCACATATTGTGAATGATGCCATAGTTTTATGGGCAATTTAATCACATGATTCATGGGTACTTTAATAACTACTAGAAATTTTGTTGTGATTCAGTATTACAAAAATGCAAAGTAGCCAGTCAAAGCCTTTGAACCTCTGTGAGTAATAGAAGACAGAAAGCAATGTTTCTATTAACAAGAAACAGACGATTGAGGTAAATCAAGATTTATAACAGTTTGAACAATGAAATACTCTTAATACTTATTTATTAAGAAAAATACCTTACTTCTTTGCATGAGGTCATCACCAGAATAGAGATGAACAACATCCAAGCCAACTTCCTCAAACATGGTATTCACTCCCTCAACTCTCACATTGTTGATTTGTTTAATAATGTTGTTTGTTCTAGTTTACCCAAGCTTGGCCACTCAAATCCGAATAATTACAAAACCATCATAAGGGCATGCATTCTCCAAGCTCTGCACTATAGTTCTTCATTTATGGCTTTCAAACAAACTTGAAAGGAGATGACTAAGGGGCCATGGCCAAAGGACATGCAAATTTCTGCTTGGAGTACCAGACTACAAACCATATTTTCACACACACAGCCATTACTGAGCAGTGAGGAGGTGAACAAATAATAGATATCAAAAGGGGGTGTGTTTCTAAGTCTGTAAGGAAGCAATGTTACAGTCCTTATGATGGGATTTTAAAGGAGGTGCGCTCCCAGATCTGTGCAGCCTAAGTACCCTTTGTGAAAAGGGATTTCAATCCATCAGTCATAGATTCAAAAGAATTGATATAAGGGCATTCTTGTTGATGTTGTTGTACACGTATTCTTGTTTAATAGAAGAAGCTACTATCTTTCTTACTTCTATAAACCCAATAAACTTACCTAAGGCCTTACCAATTTTCTCCATGACCTCATCTTCTCGTAAGGGAAAGGATAAACTCGGGACTGTCACCTAGAAAAACATGGAAGATTGGTTTAATTATGGGAACCAAGTTGCCAAGAAGAACTAGCCCCACCCAAATTCAAGGACCCTTCTTCCATTACTCTCTTCATATCTTCAACTTCATTGTAATAAACTATGAAAATCCTTGAAACATGGAATCTTACCAATAAATTTGTTGTCCAGTTGTCACTTATCCAGCTCATGAAAGGATCATAGTTTGGCCAATCTCTGTCAAAAAAATAGATCAAGGCCTCATCTTTGAAGGCTTTAATGTTATTACAAACATATTTTGATGATACTTTCTGAACATGGATAGAGCCTTATATCTCCATTATAAATCTTCCAACATGAGACAAATTTTGGGGTTGAGAACCATTGAGTCATTGATAGATCTAACCACATATTTAAATTATATCACTTAAAGAAGAGAAGCACCTTTAATTGAAGAACCTAGATTAATACCATTCAAATATGGAACATTGGATGGAGACTTTGCAGCTGACTCCCCTCTAGAAAAGGAGGGAATCTAACAGCTAGATTTTCCTTCAAAGCAGTTTATCCTTAGTGCAAGAAGGAAGGACCTGAGGCCAAGGAGGGCACCTTTATCACAACAGACACTGATCTCTTGTGGGTCATGCACAACTTGCTCATCGGCATACATAAGACAGTGACTAAGATCTGTTGAGAAGAATGTAAGCATATTTATTTTTCCAAGTGATGAGTAAATTGCTCTCCAAGGGATCTATCTTTTTTTTACAGTAATGAAATATATTCTCAATATTGACTTGTAGCTGTTATCTATGTGATGTTGCAAACTATCTCACTTCAGTAGCATATCCCTCTGTTCAGATTCCATTCAACATTAATACCCCTCCTCTTCAATCAGTCAAAAATAATAAATTTGTCAATAACTTTCCCAACACAATGGTAGAGCCACAATGCAAGTACAATTAAAAAATTCCCAACTAAAACATTAATACCCCTCCTCTTCATCCTCATGATATAGGAACATACTTCTCATTCTTAGTCTTTAGTTTTCTGCTTCTGTGCCATCAACTTCCGAAGCTTTCAACTTCCAATGCCAATTTTTCGACCGATGCCCCAATCTCCCTCTTTATTCCCACCTCTATTGGTTTCTCTTCTCTTGGAATGCCTAGAGTCTCTCCCCTAGACTGATCAAATGCCTCCTCCATCTTCCTTGCAAACCCTTGAATGATGCCAATGGAACCCCCCAAAGTAATTGTCTCCTGTAATGGATTTTTGGTTGTATGATCTTTATGTTTCCTTGAAGGGTTACTTTTTCTTCTGTAGATTCCATGTGGCATCTACTCTACGAATTTGTGGACTCTACATGGTGGTGTCATCTATCAGGTATGCCTCAATAGTCTTTGTTTTGGGTCTCTTCTTCTTTCTTCTATGCAGACACAGAGATTCATCATAATGCAGGGGTCTTGATGTGGAGGTTAGGTAGGTCCCTCACTTTGCATGCTCTTGCTTCAGCTTTTGCAGAGTGTGGAGTGCAGGGGTAAGCTCCTCTCCACATGGTCCAAAATTTCACTTCCAATACATGGCATGCCCAAAACCTTTTCTTGTTGTGGCTCTTTAGTTCTATCCACTTCAAATCACACTCCTTTAGTGGGAGGATTTTGGTCCCCAAAAGCTTATTGATGGAGAAGATGGAAGCACATAACCTCCACTTGTTTCTCCAAGTCCACAACTCCATTAGATATGAAGGTTGCATGTTTGTGACATGTATTAATCAATCTTCCTGTCTACCCTTGTTTCATTACTATTATAGATATTATGCTTCTCCCTTTTTTGGCCTTTTGTTCTTTGATGAAGCAGGCCTTACCACCTTTTCCCAAGTGATAATGGTTTCTTTTCTCTTGAAAGTTGCATCCCTATACCATAAATAGGCACTGTTGAACATCCCTTTATGTGTATTAAGAGGTGCTACATCACATTCTATTTTTCTTGTAAACATCTCAACAACATCATTGTACTATATTATAAGTTTATAGATCAAGCTCATGAATAAAGGTTTCAGAAATCAAATTACATTGAGAATCACTATCAAATAGACCATTTACCTTTCGGTTCTTCATTTGAACTTTGATTTGGATAGTAAATGCTTTCTCCACTTACCCTTGGTTGTTGCAACGTAGTGCAAAGTCTATACTATGGTTTCATCCACATCAGAGACATTGTTTGCCATTGCTTCTTCCATTTTGGTAGTTTTCCTTTCTCCTTTCTAGGATTTGTTCCATTTTTTATGCATTTCCAGATGAAGCTTCCAACACTTATCATATGTGTGCCCATCAAAGTCTTTGCAATTCCTCTTGGATATTTCCCTCACTCACTTGTGGATGGAATATTTTGCTGATTTCTTCATGGCCCTTTTGCTATTACCCCTTTTTGAAGTCCAATTTGATGTAAAAATATTTCTTACTTGCCTCATCTATACGTTTTAGATTCAATAGCTATAATAATATAATTTCCTTTGGATATTACTAAATAGGCCTCCAAAGTATTTCACTACTGTCGAGGTTCATTCAGAGAGATAGCCAACATGATGGCCTACTTTCACAATTCATGTGTATTCTTGAACACTTTGTCCTTGTTCTTGTTGAACATATTTCCATTTCCTCAGTTGTTCATCTTCATAGCCATTTGGATAGAACTATTATTTCAACACATAGACAAGGTCCCATCTTCAACATGTCATCATAATATTGAGTTATATCAAGTTAACTTTAGTGATCTGAACCCATTAGACAACATAATCATGTTGGGATACGAGGCATGAACCTGTAATTTTGCTCTAACCTCCATCCTCTGGGATTCACCCCTCAACAAATAGTTTGAATCAGTCATGAGGGTAATGCTAGGAATGGATCATGTGTCCATAAAATGGCCTCATCTGAAATAACTTATTGGATCATGTAGGACATCAGAAGTTAACATCCAAATGTGACTAGATCATGATGAAAAATGGTCCTCATACAACATGAGGGGTAACAAAGAACAATGACTAAATATGTAGACTCAAAGCATCCTTATTATATTTGTTCTTTAATCCCCACCTTTATATTATTCTTGACTTTAGTTGCCATAATGGGAGTTCTAAATGAAACAGGGAAAACAACTCATCAATTCCTATGGAAAGAGGGAAAGTGGACAGGAAATACCTTTTTTTTATTGGTAGCATGTGGTAAAAATGCCTCTTTCTAGGGGAGGATTTAGAGTTAGAGATCTTGTAATATTCAAAATAGGCATGGGATAAAAATTTCTTTGGAATCTAATAAATGGATATATAACATTGTGGAAGGATTCTCTCATGCAAAAATACTTCAACAACATTAAAATGAATAAGATATTTTCCAAACCCACTCCAATAGGAGGGTCTCAAACCTGTAAAAGTATTCATCAAGCATTCCATCTAATCTAGAAACATGCATATTTGAATGCCAATAAATGGACAATCATCAAGGATTTGGAATAATGTTATCATGGGCAAGTCACCTTTTCCTCATATGGAAAATATGTCTTCCCTAATGGACTAGCTCTCCAATATAAATCTTCATACTGATAATCAGAGAACTAGAATAAGCATAACTGATTTAATCACTTATTACCTAAGAGATTGTTTGCATCATAATGGATCATAGGTGACAGGATGCCAAAGATATCCTTGCTAGCAATGGTGGTAGTGGACCTTGAGGTGTGGTGGATGAGAGAGTGAAGAGTTGTTGTGCTGCTACAATCAATGCTCCAAAGTGAACTATGTGACCCTCATTTTGCTTCTCAACTCAACATATATAGAACCTCAAATCCAGTCAAGCATTTTTCCTTGTCTGCTATTTTAGAAAGAGGCAATACGGCCTAAAACAGGAAATCCTTCCTTCATCAAGACTGCTATCCCTGCTTTCTAGGATTTTTGTACGATTGCATTCAAAGTGGAATTGGCCCCTTTCACACAATAACATCCCCAAAACAAGCAAATCGACCTAATTAATTGCTGACAACCTTTCCTGTGATTTTCTTTTTAGTTGTTTTAACTGGTTTTAAAGGACAAAGAAAACTACTGTTTTGACCAAGGTGCTTTTACCAAAAGGGAAAGTTCTTTCAAGAAGGATTTTCTGCATCTTTCAGTTTCATACATCCTCATTATAGTTTCATACATCCTCATTATATGATTCCCTGATAGTGTCTTTCAGTTTCATACATCCTCATCATATGTTTCCATGGAAATTCTTCTATTGGTACTAGATAGGTGCCATCCCACACTGGGCATAGTATAGTACCAGCAAGTGTAGGAAATGACAAGTCAGCTACAGTAAACTCATTGCCACAAAGGAAAGGCCAACCATCAGTAAGAATATTATCTACATCTTGAAATATATGACAAATCTTATCAAGAGAGCGATCTTTTGTTAAGCACCTGTTGTGCACCTGATTTGGGAATCTACAGGGTATGTTGCTGTAATCTATAGAATGTATGCTTCTTGTCTGTGTGGCTGTATGATATTGGTTTAAGTATTGGGTAAGTGGATCATAGAAAAAACACTAATCCTATAATAATACATATTGAAACCACACACTCAACCCCTTTCATTATTGTAATGATATGGATAAAACCCTTGTTACATGCATCTTTGAATTAGACAGGTCCCATGAAGTGAGGCAAAGTATAACCATGATACTTACTTCCATAGGTGGAGCAAGAAGAAATGGACAGATGGGTAGACCATTTTGTGTCCTGCTTGTGAATCTTAGATAATTTGGAATGATGGACTTGTGATTTCTAATTGTTGGATAGTTAGATAAGTTGACTATTATACATTTTCTAGAAATTTAAACCCTGAGATAACCAGATCCAAGTCTCTGATTTCTTAGGGTTTGGCATGATATTATACACCAAATTTCAAAACAATAAAAAAAAATTACTTGACAGTCACATTATCCTATAGGTATATCTGCAAGCAACATTAGTGTGATAAAATTACCCTCTTAAGATCACCTTCACTAGCTTCCTAATCTCTATAATTTCTTAATCCAAATAATCCATGAACAAATAGAAGATTTTATAGTCACCAGGATGTTTAGATATCCCTCCTATATTTTTCACATGTTTTTATATCAGAACTTTGAGCACTACAAGTGTTTGAAGTTGAAAATGACATATGAAAATGGTATCCCAGTTCCAATACATAATTTGAGTAATCGAATTCTAATAATACCTAACAATGCCAATTATACTGAGTTTACCAACATGGTAATGAAGATTACATAAAACATTATCCATGACTCTTTTCCACCTAGAATGTTTCCTAAGAATAAGAAGTGGTTATAATTTACCCTTGATTCAAGGATATGTAACCAGTTTATATATGAAGAGTAACAAACTTGAAAGAAGGTGACTAAGGGCCAAAGGACATGTAAATTTCTACTTGGAGTACCATACTACAAACCATATTTTCACGCACATAGTCATTACTGCGGAGGTTCACAAATAGTAGATATCAAAACGAGGTGTGTTTCTCAGTCTATAAGGAAGTGATGTTACAATCCTTATGATGGTATTTTAAAGGAGGTGTGCTCCCATGTCTGTGCAGCAGATGCTATGATCTAACTCAGACATCATTGGCCTTGTTACTTCATTTTCAGATTGGAAATTGCATCATGCACTGCCAACAAAATTATCATGCATTTTTATATCAACAATAATTTTGCACCCAACCTCTTTGGCATTAATAAATCTATTAACAATCATTTTGCACCCAACCTCATGGAGAAGCAAATACTTGTATTCCTTCGAATCTTGCTTGCAAGACTAGATATCTCTGTCATCGGGAAGAGAGACAATGGTAGAGCCATCAACTTGAGGAATCAAATCAGCTTTCTTAAGATTCTCAAGTGTATTCAACATGAATTGACATTGATCCTTTATTTTTTCACACTATGATGTTGGAGAGTCACCAATAGACCTTAAATGCATTTCCTTCTGCTGCAGAGCAAGTAAGAAGGGAAGAGGAAGAATAGGACCCTATAAAAGGTGGGCACCATTTGTTCAGAAAAATGATGCTCTCTTTTAATTTATAAGTTCTGAAAATGAAAAAGTGGCATCCATACATAATCAATAGGAAAAATCTGAAGAAACTTTGAAGGGGGGTTCCCTTTTGATGAACAAATCCTTGAATATGTTGCAACAACCAACTCCAAAAGCATCAACTCTTGAATAGTGGAACTTTTTCAACCATCACAAACAGGAATGATGATCATTCTTCTACAATGAAGGTCCAAAAGGTACTTTCAGGGAAAATCTCAACAACAGACATAGTAAATGCATTTGCAAACAAATAGAAGCCAAATTTAGTGACTCAATAAATGGTCACTTAAACTCATCCCCAAATCAATTTGCAAAGAGAAATTAAACTCCAAAAGTAATGCCCATGGGAACAACAATTTACCATCATCAAAGCGATTTTCTAAGTTAAAAATTAAATTTGAAAATACATGCCCATAGAAGCTTCATTACTATGTTTTCCATTTACAGAGTTGTACTCCATTGCCCACAATCACCACAGATATTTTGAAAAGGAAGAAATCTAAATCCAAACTCTTAGCTGGAAATCCAATTGCAACTTACAAGTTGCATATTTAAGATAAATAAATTGGGATATATATGGTTAATCTTTCTGTCAAACAGTAGGCCAGCAACCCAAAAAAAATCAACACAAACAAATTATGCCATTAAAGGGTTCTGCTTATGTGGAGTGAGATCGCTGGATCTATTTGAGCATGTTATAGACTACCACAACTTATCCAAAATCGTGCCCAATGAGGTAGCAACCCCCACAGACAGGTAGAGGATGGCATAGTTGGAGATGCCATCCTTTGGTGAGGTCTCCATCATTTCAGTATGGTGGCTTTCTAACATCCATTGATGAGCTTAACTTTTCAGTTAGTTAAGACAAGGAAAATTACATATCAAATTAACATAGTCAATACCCATTAATTAAATTCGTGGTATAAACAAAAATCACACAACCAAGAGGGAGAAGAGATTTCATTGAGTTATAATGCCATCAAAAGAAGTTGATGCCATCGATATAATCCTAGTGGTTGTTTATTCAAACATGTAGTGAAAGATGGGCATGAATTTTGCATTCCATGGTCAATACATACCTCATGTATCAATAATATACTAATCTCAAGATACAACAATATACATCTATATTTTGTTTGAGTCACAAATAGCGGTTAACAGCTCTAATACCTGTTTTCAGTATTCATAAACCGAAATTTACCCGTTACCAGGAATTCCAGCAGCAAACTGATTCTGTATCAATTCACCTACTAAATGTCTTCACAATTGCCATAAATAGAGTTTGCCTTTTTCTAAGTAGGTTATATGCCCAACTCTACCAGCAATCATGGTTTCAACGAGAATGGCTTTGTAAGGAAATAAATTCCTCACAATCACACTAGTTTAGAAAAAAGAAAATCCACCAATTAAGCATGGAAGTATGATTTCATATAACAAACATATTAAGACTAACATTTCTAATTTGTTGCCATAACTCTAGAAAAAACAACAAAGTAACTCAATCCAAAATATCATAAAAACATAGAAATTGCTCTCTAAGCTTCATGCACTAAACCAGCATATATCATTAACAATTTTAGAAAATCTTTCCCATAAACAATAATGAAAAGACAGGATATAGTGATAGGTCTCATCCGTAGTCCTCTTTTACCAAGATTTTAGAGCTATAATTCGCCGGCTCTTTCAATCATCAAGTTTATGGGCATTTTTATTTTAGCAGAAGTAAAATAAATCCCATAGCCATTCATACTAGCAAAGCTTCCACTTAACAACCATAGATACACGTGGCATTTCCAACAGTCTGTCATATTAGTTCATTAACAACTTATCAAAAAAATTACGAAAATCAGTTTGATATACAAGAAAATATAATAGATTATACCTACACTTGGTCAACTAGCCCCATTGGATGAATTGCTATATCCAACTCCTTCCCTGGACAACTCTTAAATTACCATCTGATTTCCACCCAACCTTGCCCATGAAATTATTCTTTCCTTAGGACCCCCAAACTGTGTGGAAGCACAATCAAAGGCTCAACAGAAAAAAATAGGGATATGTACAAGTAGTGGGGTGACCAGTTACTAATATGTCAGACAAATCCTTTTTGACAAAGGGAATAATCAGCCATGCAGCAACCTGCAGGTTATCCCACTTAGCACTATGCAAATCGCAATGCAATTCAGAGTCTTCAGACTAAGGGTTCTTGAAAATTAGGTAGCATTGCAATACTAGTTCAGGCAACTTTCCTAGTCAGCTAATTCCCAACAAAGACCATAGACAATTTGCATGGTTCAACTAGGCTTGGAATTTCAACTGTTTGTCCTATGAGGCATGTCAGCTCCCACAACAGAGCAATCATATGCCCTCAGCTCCTAAATGAGAACCATGAGGAAAGCATGCTCCCACAACAAAAGTTCTCAGAGCAGGCATGTTACCTCAAGTCCTTTCCCATATATCCCATCTTCCGAACTATGGGCATGATACCTCCACTCATTTCGTCATATTAGAGCCACAACCATGATTGGTTTCACACGCAGGCAAGGATGATTTTAAGAACCCCCACTAGATTTATATGTATTAAAAATTTAGAAGTCTTTGTGTATCAACTCTTCGGTTGGGGATTTTAAAAGCATCATGTACATCTATATTGACTTATAGTGAACTATATGATGCATTTTCAACAAAACAAATTAAAAAAAAAACCTATAAATTCTCATGGCTTAATATCATATTTTCACAAAGAAATCAAACAAAAATTGGAAAATTTTCAACAATTCCTATGGCTTTATATCATATTTTGAAGAAATTGAAAGATATAGGGATTAACCACTAGGAATCAGTGTTTCCCTTGCCACACATTAAGTAGTTGACAGGGGAACTTTCAAAGACATGGAGCTTCTTGTTTCTACCTCGTGGCAACTGGTAAATGGACGAAAGAAATGACCAACGAAGACAGAGGAGCGAGGATAGGGCAGGGCAGAGTAGACAATAAGAGTAAGAGAGGGTCTGACCTCCCCAACTACGTTTTTTACTTGCCAAGTCGAAGAAGTTCAGTGCAGAAATCAATCTTGGCACTATGGACATTGAAAACTTAGAGCAAGGGCTATGGCTTCCATGCCCAACAAGAAGAGGAAGAGAAAGCAACCACCGCTGCACCCACTCTCATCTTGGAAATTTATTTCCACAAATAATTTGTTCGATAGAAATGAAACACAACTACAAGTTTCTAGTGCACAATCAGTTCCATTATGTTTCCGTAAGGAAAATGATGTCTAACTCCTGTGTATTCAGTAAATTTATGGAAAGAACGGACAAATCAAACAGTGCACTTGGGAAATCTTGCTTTGTTTTGAAAATTATTGTTGCAAGCTCTGAAATAACATTTCTATATAGTCCCAAAGTGTTTGATGGAAGCCCATAAAGGTTTAATTTAGAACTATAATAGTGCTTGTATCATGGGACCTTGCTATTCCTGCCCACTCTAGACATACATAAATATGATCATATTTTGTCAAAAGTATGCACACTTGGATCACACAAAAAAATATACCAGTATTAAAATCCTAAACTTCAAAAATCTTGTAATACGTTATCTTTTAAATATTCATGATGTTTTAAAAATTGTTTACCAATTTCAGTTTCACTGGCACTAATTATTGATATTAATTACTAAACTTGTTATAGATTTATCTTCTAATGATTTTGGATGAACCTGAGGTCAATTCTTCTACATCCCAAACTAAAAGGATAAGGCGCTAATATGACAATAGCTGGCTAAATTTGAATCACAAATTTACAACCAATGCCAATATTTCAGTGCAATCTTGTGAAGCAAAATGATTTGACAGTTTTACCTAGTGGGCATTGAGTTCACTGAAAATGAAACATCTCTCTTTTGATCTGCAAAGCCAATCAGTAGGAAAGGCTCCACATTAGACATTAGATTCACCATTCCACCTTTCGGTGAAACGCAATGTCTACCTGCTACTAAAAAACAAAGGATACACGTATCTTTGTCTAGGTCAACTTACTTTCTAATGCAAACAGAACGGAAGCATGGAAAAGGGAAAGAGAATATGTTCTTCGAAACTGTGACTTTATTATCTTAAAAGTAGATATTTATAAACAATTTTTTTGACAAAATTGGAGACTAAACACTAAGATAGATATTTAACCTATTATAGACTACCCGAGAATAACTCGCCACATGAGTACAGCTAAAAATAGTTGATGCATCAAATAGAAAAAATATTAAACCCCTTGTCTCATCATCTTTGAAGCAGGACTAAGCTCTTTAAAATGAAAACATCCATGATCTTCGATAGAAGCCACAGAAACCAGCATTTCCTAAAGAAGATACAGATCACCAGGGACACCAACTACTATTAGCACTAACTTTAAGTGAATGGAAGTGATTAGCTGATTTAAGGATAACGTTGAGTGAATGGAAGTGATTAGCAGATTTAAGGATAGTGGGAACAAGAAAAATAGAAGGAAAAGCGAAGAAATCTATGTTACTCTTATAATCAGTACCATGTGCCCTGGCAAATAATTGCTAATGAGCTCCATGGCTGTTGAATACTATAACTTACACCCAGAATAAAACCAACAGAGTGCCAAAGAATAATATCCAATGAGGAAAATCTCATCAAGTTGTGGTCTAGCAACAAGGTTGAGTGCTCATAGCAATGATGGATTAGGCTTAAAACCCAAAAGTCTTTCTCCCAGTACAGTTGATCAAAGTGTTTCAAGATGAGAGTCAGATCAAGGTGGCTACACTACTTCCAAAGGATTAAACTAAGATGTTTTCAGTGCTAATGTAGTCTTCTATGTGAATGAGACTAAGTGCAATTTTTGCATGATTTTGACAAAATTATTGATCAAAGTGTTTCAAGATGAGAGCCAGGTCAAGGTGGATACACTACTTCCAAAGTGTTAAACTAAGATGTTTTCAGTGCTAATGCAGTCTTCATTCTGTGATTCGAGACTAAGTGCAATTTTTGGGTGACTTTGATGAAATTATTAACCAATAGGTCTAATTGCAACAGATCTCTCATAAAAGTCTCCTACCCACTCCAATCAGAAAGAGGGTTAAAAACTTTAGTTAACTATACAAGTAAAAATGTTCAGAATTTGATGAGTGGTGATTTATGAAAACTCAAAACAAGCAATAAGAGAACCAACTGAATGAACCATATCTAATACCTTGTACCCTATTCACTATAGAACACTGATAATGTTACAGGGAAATGATTTGACTGCAGAGTACCAACCATGCGACCATTACTTACATCCCTCTACCATAACTACCCAAAATAAATGGATAGTCCTAGAATCTAATAAAATGGGTAATAAAAAACGCCATTGCATTCAACCAATCTAAGTACACAAGTTATCACATAAAGCATTTTGGCCAATAGATCTATGTAAATAAACTCAAAATTTCACAACCCAAATAAGCTAAATACATTGCATCTCTTCCTATTCTTACAGAAGAAGCAGAGATTGAAAACATGTAGAGAAAGACAAATAATTGAAAGGGATTTGTGAGTATTGACCATCTCCATCCTTGTCAAACAAACTGAAATCCTCCTTGAACTCAGAGATCTGTTCCTTTGTTAGCTTGTCCATCATTTTCACGTAATGTAAGCAAATAAAGCGAAATACCAAATTTTTAATCGTATTATCCATAAATCATGGGTGAAATACCAAATTTTCAACCTATTATCCATAAATCTGGCGAACCATCTTCATTTCTCCTCCCAATCGGAAAAAATCGGGCGAATTTGGGCAAATATCTCCTGCAAATAGGAAAATTTTGGGTGAATGTGGGCAAAAATCAATATTTTCATGGGCTAATATTCATTTTCCAGTTTTTCCCTCTTTCAAGATGAATGCGATTTACCTTGGGGCAGCTATATATAAAATAAACAATGGGCAAATTTATTAAATAAAATAAAAACATTTTAATATAAAAATTCGCCCACTTTTTTATGGGTAACCCTTAAAATTCGCCCTTAAAATCATCCCTGCAAATTGGCCAAATGACCCATTATGTGGTCATTTGTGGGTTGATGGGTTCATGGAACTCTTCGAGATGGTCATAGTGCATGAAAAGTGTTGGCATCCTTGTAACCACCGATATAATGGTACACTTGATGATGATTGATGGCTTGATGATGATAGATGGTGGACCTTATGATGATGGACTTGAGTTCTTAAAGCTCTTGTGTATAAAACCTCGGGTCTTGAACCTACATACCTATAACTTATTGATAAGGATATATGGTCATCCTTTGTTTAGATGAATGTTGATAGAGCCATGGACATGCCTTGATGTCTTGAAGAAGACCACACACTTGAAGATCCTTATGAATGTCAATCAAAGATTTTTTTTGTGCACATATACCAGTCAGCCTGATAAATAAAAATTTATTAAATAATTATGACAAGTCAGCTCCTAAGAAAAAGATAGGTCGGCCTCATTAAGAAAATTAAAATAACAAATTATTTTTCATAGGTTGGCTCACAATATTTCATGGAAATTGTGTATAAAAAGGGGTGTATCGAATTCATTTTGAAGTGTGGTTTGTGGAGTGGAGCGAGCTATGATTTTCGAGCAGATAGCTGGGCAGCCTAGACATGAGGTTTGACACTTTTTGAATTACATCAAGACTGAGGTAGCCGCAACAAAATGATGTAGAAAATTTCTGAGTTTTCAGGGTTTATGTTGAGTTAGAATGGATACACTATGGCAGACACATAAGAATGAGACAATTGAGGCAAGTTGTAATTCTTTTTCTTTGTTTTAGGGTTCCCTATAGTAAACAAAATTCGGTTGTGTTTGCTGAGACTACTAGAGAAGTACATTGATGTAGTCAAGCAATAGATAGTTGGAAAAGGTGGTTATCTTGATGGACATGAGTAGTCACTAGATATGAATAAAATTTTGCAGACATGATTGATTACATGTTTATGGACAGTTTGATGACTTGACTATGGATAGATTTATGACTTTTTTGTGGAAATGGTGATGACATGATAGAACATAACCTAAATGACTTGAACATACATCTAAAAAATGAGCATCTTGGTAGCGATATGATCCAGTGAAATACAGTGACATAATGATATAATATTTGAGCAAACATCGAGAGAATTTGATATGATAGTGATGAGCAGCTTGATGACATGATAACTACAACAGTGACATGGCAGAATTTTAAAAGGTGTGTGACAGATCTCTATATGCAATTGCAAGCTGGGTCTTGCAATCCCTTTTCTCAATTGGACCTGAGAAATAACCAAGCTGGGTCTTGGAATAAGAGTTGGTGCTCTTGAATCCGCTAAAGATGGTGCATACCACAAGGTTGTGGCCTTTCATTGTAACCAATATCAAGCTATATATAATAAAGTTACAAACCTTATCTTGTAGCGTGTCTCGTATGACTTGTGATGATGATCTGATTGGTTAATGGTGGTTTATTTTGTAATAAGCAATTGGTGATATTTGTTTAATTTTTAAGAAGATGAAATTAGCTAATAGTGGTGTCACACTGATTCACCCCTCCCCCCCTCTCAGCTTTTTATTGTGTTCAACAATTGGAATCAAAGCGGGCCTTCAGCATAATCCTAACTAGCTTGAAGGAGATCCGTGGGCACATAAAATGGAATGAAAAGCAAAGGTCACTAATAATGATGTTCCAAATTTTGACATGGTAGATTACTTTCGATTGGAGAAGCAAGATGAAAACATGTTTGAAAAAATTTGGTTTGCGGGAAATTGTGGGAAACCCACCTGTTCAATCCAATAAGAAGACAAAGCCAGTTGCACAAAAATATGCCAAGAAGGTGTATGAGAATACATATCCACCAAATATCTATGGTTCAGGCTGGAAAGTGAGTATGAAGGAGGAAACCAAGACAAAAATAAGGAGACATAGATTAAGTCCACTGAAGATGTGAAGCAAGAGGAAATGGAAAAGCAAGATTCAGACATTAGTGAAGGTAAGGATCTTTCTAATTTATGTAGAACTAATTATGATCAAGTTGTAAATGACCTTGAAGAAGCCAAGAAAGCTTTCCCCCACTTATTTTTAGGAAATTTGATTTCACATACAATTCAAGTCTTAAAATGAAGATTTTGGATTCCATCGAAGAATACCATGAGAATTCAATAGATCTATCTAAGAAACTCAATCTCAAGGCAACAAGTTTGCTAGATGAGATAGAAGACAAAAATAATGAAATTGAAAGACTAAAGATTGATCTTATCAGTCAAAGTAAGGCCAGTGATGACACAAAATAACTTGAAGAAACAAGAAGGGCCAATATTGACTTAAAGACTCAACTTAAAGAAGCCAAAAGGATGGAAGAGGTTTTGAAGAATCACTTGTATGAAAAGGAAAAGACTTGTGAGCACCTTGAAATGGAGGTCGTTGAAATAAGAAAGAAGAATGAGAAGTCAGATGCTTCTATCAAGTTCAAAAATAGTACAACTATCTTGGATGAGATCTTGGACTATCAAAGGTCTCCATTTGACAAATCTGGGCTTGCTTACAACAAGGAACCCAAAAATTCTGAAGTTCAAACATGGACCCCTAAGACCCCAGAAGCTTGTCCCTTGATCATTCTCCAATGCTGAGAGTCAAGATGCTCCTCACATACTTTCAAAAGAAATCGGAAATTTCGAAGAATATCAAGGAGTTAGTCCTACACCTCAACGCAATTTCAGACAAGAGACGACTCCAGTGTTGAACCAAAGTCCCAGGTATGAAAATGAATTCAGTGGATGTTGTTTTTCCCATGCTAAATTTGGTCATAAGGCTATGGATTGTAGACTGTATGGAAGAAGAAGTGTTGGAGGTCCCAATGACAACAATAGACATTGGACTTTTAACCATATTGGCCATTTTGCTTCAAAATGCCACCCCATGAGATGCTACAACTGTAGTGTATTTGGTCATAAAGCCCAAAATTGTGCAAGTCCAAGAAGAAAACTGATGAGGAGTCCTTCATACACACATGTAAGGAGAACTAGTGAATATTTAAGGAAGAATAATGTAGGAAGATTTGAAGTGAAAAATTCATTTTCTCACAACCAAAGACATTCTTAGGTATGGGTGAAAAAGAATGTGTTGTTAAATATAAATGAGTTTGAGCATAGCATAGAAGATGCTTCCCATATGGCAGGCTAGTTTTAAGGTCTATCGAAGACCCTATAGCACCTTGAGTCCATGAAGTTGGAGGATGGACTCAAAGGTTAAAGGTGACTTCTCCAATCATAGAAATAGGTCCTAGCAGCAGATTGCAAACATTGACAGAAGGAAAACTAATGCAAGGCAGGGATGATGTTTGAAAAGCGTGAGGTGTTACATTTTTTGCTTTATGTTACTCAAGGAACAAGCATGTTAAGATGGGGATACATATGATTAATGTTGCCATTGATGCATACTTACCTTTTATGAATTTGCTAGATGATTGTCGATGCATTCATTAAGAGCAGATTGCAATAATGTCATGATGAGACTTATTGAAAATCTACAAGGAATTCAAAGTATGTAGCAGGCTTGAGTGTAAACACAATTTGAAGATGGTTGTCACATGATTGAAGAAGTAAACTGAATAAGTGAGGTATTAAATGAGACCTCTGAAACTACTGGGAGAAATTCTAGCAAAATAGTTTTGAATGAATGATGTCCACAACATAAGTAAATTTCCACAAGACATGTAAAACTTCCCTCACTAAAGGAGAAAATGCTTGCAAGAAATGAAGTTTTTCCCACTGTCATTAGAGGAATTCCCATAGAGGTCTTTGGATGTCTTCAAACCAGCTTAAAGTGTGCACACAATTTCCTGCAGCAATAGAAATATCCAAAATCACTAAATATATCTGCCAATTATAATGGGAACTCGCAAGAAATATTAAGATTCCCGCATAATGTCTACAGCAGTAGAGATAATGTCTGCAGCCAATGGTGCAATGTATGTAGATCTAGTTGGTATGCATCCAAAATAATAAAATTCTTGTAGTCAGTTAGAAGGTGCACCTATGATAATTCCCACAGCTGCTGAATACTGTTGAAGATAAATGAAAGAAATTGTTTGTTCATAAAATGCATTGTTGTTGAGAAACAATTCCTGCAGTTAGTTCAAAGGTGAGCCTTCAAGCTATGATAATTTCTACACCTAGTGAATACTGTTGAATATACATGAAAGAAATTGTGTATTCATAAAAATGCACACATGCATAGTTAAGATGTTTGCAGTTTGAAATAAATGCATGTAGAGGGTGAAACAAAAATGCTCACAGGACTCAAAGAAGCATGCATGAAAAATGCCCGCGATTTGCAATCCACTAATAACTAGACAAGTAACATAACATATAACATAGAAAAAGGAATTCAAAATAAGAGTGTTGATTGACAAGGGGAGTAAGTATGAAGAGACCTTATATTACTCATGAACAATATTATTTGATTCCATGCAGTGTGCACTCAAAATAGTCAAATCTTAGTCTCAGGGGGAGCAACAAAAGATCAAATGTCAATTCAGTGGCCCTTTTCAATTAATGTCAAGGGGGAGAATATTTGAAGGATGTTTCCATTAATGACAAAGGGGGAGATTTATGAGAAATGTTGTCATTGATGACAAACCATTAATGACAAAGGTAAACAAAGGTAGACAAAGGATGATGATATGGAAATGAATAAATGTTGATGACATGACCATTGGAGCTACTAATGACAAGGAACCTTGATGACATGGCATGACATGGGAATTGGTACACCAAATGGGCCAAATGACCCATTTTGTGGTCATTTGTTGGTTCATGGGGTCATGGAACTCTTGGATATGGTCATAGTGCATGAAAAGGCTTGAAATCATTGTAACCACTCATATAATGGCACATTTGATGATGATTCATGGCTTGGTGATGATTGATGGTGGACTTGATGATGATGGACTTGGGTTATTAAAGCTCTTGTGTATGACACCTTGGGTCTTGAACCTACATACCTCTAACTTGTTGATAAGGATATATAGTTCCTCCCGTGTTTGTTGAATGTTGATAGAGCCATGGGCATGCCTTGATGTCTTGAAGAAAACTGTACACTTGAAGATCCTTCTGAATGTCGAGCAAAGACTTTTTTTGTGCATATATACTAGTCATACTCATAAATAAAAATTGATTAAATAATTATGATAAGTCGCATCCTAAGAAAAAGATTGGTCGGCCTCATTAATAAAATTAAAATAATAAATTCTTTTTGATAGGTCGACTCAAAAAATTTCATGGAAAATGTATATAAAAAGGGGTGTAGCAAATTCATTTTGAAGTGTGGTTTGTGGAGTTGAGTGAACTCTGAGTTTTGGGAAGATAACTGAGGCAGCGCAGACATAAGGTTTGGAACTTTTTCAATTCTTTTTTTTTGGGATATATCAATACTGAGGTAGCCGCAACAAAAGGATGTAGAACAGACCTAAGTTTTTAGAGTTTATGTTGAGTTAGAGTGGATACACTGTGGCAGACAGATAAGAATGAGATAGTCCAGGAAAGTTGTAAGTATTTTTCTCTATTTTAGGATTCACTGCAATAAACAAAATTTAGGTGTGTCTGTTGAGTCTGCTAGAGAGGTACATTGATGTATTGAAGCAACAAATAGTTGGCAGAGGTGGTTATATTCAACGATATGAGTAGTCACTAGATATGAATAAAATTTTACATACATGATTGATGACATGTGTGTGGATAGTTTGATGACTTAACTATGGATAGATTTATGACATGATTGTGGAAATAGTGATGACATGATATAATAGAACCTAAATGACTTGAACAAACATCCGACAAATGAGCAGCTTGGAAGCAATATGATCCAGTGAAATACAATGACATAATGATATGATATTTTAGCAAACCTTGAGAGCAGTTGATATGATAGTGATGAGCAGCTTGATGACATGATAACTATAGTAGTGACATGGCAGAAGCCTGACATGTGATGTGACAAATCTCTATATGCAATTGCAATATGGGTCTTGCAACCCCTTTTCTCGGTTGGACCTGAGAAATAACCAAGATGGGCCTTGAATCAGTTGAAGTTGGTGCAGACCCCAAGGTTGTGGCCTTTCACTATAACCAATATCAAGCTATATATAATAAAGTTTAGAAAAATTATATTTCCATGTGTCTCTTATGATTTATGATGATGATCTAATTGGTTAATGGTGTTGTATTTTGTAATAAGAAATTGATGATATTTGTTTAATTTTTAAGAAGTTGAAATTAGCTAATAGTGGAAACACACTGATTCAGCCTCCCCCCCTCCTCTCAGTGTGCCATTGTGTTCAAAAATTGAATCAGAGTGGGCGTTCAACATAATACTAACTAGCTTGAAGGAGATCCACAAACACATAGAATGGAAGGACAAGCTTAGTTCACTAACAATGATGTTCTAGTTTATGACATGGCAGATTACTTCGGTTGGATAAGCATGATGAAAACCTGTTTGAGGAAATTTGGTGTGTGGGAAATTGTGGTCAACCCACCTATTCAATCAAATAAGAAGACAAATTTAGTTGCACAAAAAGATTTTGAGAAGGACAACATCATTTACCTAAAGTTTCTAACGGATGGACTCTCAAGCTCTATCAATGAAGGTATAGGAGAATGCACTTCAACCAAATATCTATGGTTTAAGATGGAAAGTGAGTATCAAGGAGGAAACCAAGACACAAAGAAGGAAACAAAGATTAAGTCCACTGAAGATGTGAAGCAAGAGGAAATGGAAAAGCAAGATCCAGACATCAGTGAAGGTAAGCATCTTTCTAATATATGTAGCAGTGTTTATGATGAAGTTGTAAATGACCAGCCTTGAAGAAGCCAAGAAATATTTCCTAGTACTCATTTTTAGGAAAATTGATTTTACATACAATTCAAGTCTTAAAAGGGAGATTTCAGAGTCCATCAAAGAATACCATGAGAAGTTAATAGATATGTCAAAGAAACTCAATCTCAAGATGACAAGTTTTCTATATGAGCTAGAAGACAAAAATAATGAAATTGAAAGATTAAAGATTGATCTTATCAGTCAAAGTGAGGCTAGTGATTACACAAAAAATCTTGAAAAAACAAGAAGGGACAATATTGACTTAAAGAATCAACTTGAAGAATCCAAAAGGATGGAAGAGGTTTTCAAGAATCACTTGGATTAAAAGGAAAATACTTGTGAGAACATTGAAATGGAGGTGGTTAAAATTAGAAATAATAATGAAAAGTCAATTGTTTATATCAAGTTCAAAAAAGTACAACTATCTTGTATGAGATCTTGGACTTTCAAAGGTCTCTATTTGACAAATACCGGCTTGATTAAAACAAAGAAACCAAAAATTATGAAGTTGGAACACGGACCCCTAAGACCCCAGAAGTTGGTCCTTCATTCTCCAAAGATGAGAACCAAGATGCTCCTCACATACCTACAAAAGACATCAAATTTTTTTGAAGGATATCAAGGAGTTAGTCATATACCTCAAAGCAAGTTCAGACAAGGGACAACTCCAATGTGAATCCAAAGTCCCAGGTATGAAAATGACTTCAATGGCTATTGTTTTTCCTGTTCTAGATTTGGTCACAAGGCTATGGATTGTAGACCCTATGGAAGAACAAGTATTGGAAGTCCCAATGACAAGGTAAGATGTTGCACTTGTAACCATATTGGCCATGTTTCTGTAAATTTCTGCACCATGAGATACTACAATTGTAGTGGCTTTGGTCTTAAAGCTCAAAATTGTGCAAGTCCAAAAAGACAACTGATGAGGAGTCCTTCATACATTCCTGCAAGGAAAATCGCTGAATATTTAAGGAAGAATAATGCAGGAAGATTTGAAGCACAAAAATCAAGTGCTCATAGCCAAATACATTCTTAGGTCATGGGGGATTCACTTGTTGACCAATATCCTATCACATTAGTTCATATTGTGGGTTTTAAAATTATCAAAAATTGAACCAATATATTGCAGGTATTGCGGGGGATGAGGGGTTTAAGGTGGGGGTGGGTAGGGTAGTTTATAAGGATTGAGGTATAAAAAGGGGTGGGGAGGAGGTTTTAAGTATTGGGAAGGGGTTTCAACAAAAAGAGTTTGGGTCAATATCTCTAGAAATTAAGGGTATTCTTTAATATCTCACGATTGCATGTGCTATGTGAGAGATTCACTAAGTGAAGTCCCCGTGTCTTAGGTAGGGGTGAAAAAAAATGTGTTGTTAAATATGAATTAGGTTGATCATAGCAGAGAATATGGATTCCATATGGTAGGCCAAGTTTAAGGTCTATCGAATACTTTAGAACACCTCGAGTCCATGGAGCTGGAGGATGGACTCAAGAGTAAACAATGACTTATCCAAGCATAGAAATAGGTCCTAGCATCAGATTACAAACATTGACAGAAGGAAAGCTAATGCAAGGTAGGTATTAATTCTGAAAAGCATGAGGTGTTACATTTTTTGCTTTATGTGACTCAACAAAGAAGCATGTTAATAAGGGAAGCAATATTATTAATGTTGTCATATGCATACTTACCTTTTATGAATTTACTAGATGATTGTTGATGCATTCTTTAAGAGAAGCTAATAGTAATTTCATGATGAGACTTGTTGTTCAAAAGTACAAGGAATCCAAAGTATGTGGCAGGCTTGTGTGTAAACACAATTTGAAGATAGTTGTCACATGATTGAAGAAGTAAACTGAATAAGTGAGGTATTAGATGAAAACGATGAGACCTCAAAAACTACTAGGAGAAAGACTTGCAAAACAATATTGAATGAATGATGTCCACAACATAACTAAATGACCGCAAGAAATTGAAAAATGCCCTCTTTAAAAAAGAAAATTCTTGCAAGAAATGAAGTTTTTCCTGCAACTATTAGAAGAATGTTCGCAGTGGTCTTTGGATGTCTGCAAACTAGCCTAAAGTGTGCACACAAATGCCTGCAACAATGGAAATTTCCATGAGCTCTAAATATATCTGTGAGTTATAATGGGAGCTTGCAATAAATGATAAGATGGCTACATAATGTTTGTAGTAGTAGAGAATGTCCACAACTAATGCTACAATGTCTGCAAATCTAGTAGGTATGCATTTAGAACAATAAAATGTCTGCAGTCAGTTAAAAGGTGTGTCTTCAAGCTATGATAATTCCTGGAGCCGCTGAAGACTGTTGAAGATACATGAAATAAATTGTTTGTTCATAAAATGCGCACCCGTTGAGAAGCAATTCCCACAGTTGATTAAAAGGTGTGCCTTCAAACTATGATAATTCTTGCAGCTGCTGAATACTATTGAAGATACATGAAAGAAATGTTATGTTCATAAAAATGCACGCATGCATTTTAAGATGTTTGCAGTTTAAAAGAAATTCCCGTAGAGGGTGAAACAAAAATGCCCATAGGCCTTAAAGAAGAAGGCATGCAAAATGCCCATGATTTGCAATCCACTAATAACTAGATAAGTAACATAAAAATTGATAGAGACAAAGGAAGTCATAATAATAGTGCTTATTGATAGGGGAAGTAAGTATGAAGCAACCTTATATTACTCATGAACAATATTGTTTGAGTCCAAGAAACGTGCACTCAAAATTGTCCAAGCTTAGTCTCAGGAGGAGAAACAAAAGATAAAATGTCAATTTAGTGGCCCTTTGTTATTAATGTCAAAGGGGGATAATATTTGAAGGATGTTGCCATCAATGACAAAGGGGGATATTGATGAGAAAGGTTTTCATTGATGACAAACCATTAATGAAAAAGGTAGACAAAGGATGACTATATGGAAAGGAATAAATGTTGATGACATGATCATTGAAGCTATTAATGACAAATGAATCTTGATGACATGGCATGACCTGGGAATTGCGACACCAAATGGGCCAAATCACCCATTCTTTGGTCATTTGTGGGTTGATGGGGTCATGGAACTCTTGGAGATGGTCATAGTGTATGAAAAGGCTTGGCATCCTTGTAACCACTGATATAATGGCATGCTTGATGATGATTGATGGCTTGATAATGATTGATGGTGGACTTGATGATGACGGACTTGAGTTCTTAAAGCTCTTGTGTATGGCACCTTGGTTCTTGAAGATTCATACCTATAACTTGTTGATAATGATATATGGTTCATCACGTGTTTAGCTGAATGTTGATAGAGCCATAGACATGCCTTGATGTCTTGAATAAAACCATACACTTGAAGATCCTTTTGACTGTCAAGCAAAGAATTTTTTTGGGCATATATACCAGTCAACATGATAAATAAAAATTGATTAAATAATTATGAAAAATCGTCTCCTAAGAAAAAGACAGGTCAGGCTCATTAAGAAAATTAAAATAATAAATTATTTTTGATAGGTCGGCTCAAAAAATTTCATGGAAAATGTGTATAAAAAGGGGTGTAGCGAATTCATTTTGAAGTGTGGTTTGTGGAGTAGAGCAATCTATGATTTTCAGGAAGACAACTGAGGCATCATAAACATGAGGTTTTGCACTTTTTGAAGTCTTTTTTTTGGATTCTTCAAGACAGAGACAACCACCGCAAAAGGATGTAGAACAGTTCTGAGTTTTGAGGGTTTATGTTGAGTTAGAGTGGATACACTCTAGCAGACACATAAGAATGAGACAGTTGAGGAAAATTGTAATTTGTTTTCTCTGTTTTTAGGTTTGCTACAATAAAAAAAAATCGGGTGTGTCTGCTAAGACTGCTAGAGAAGTACATTGATGTATTCAAGTAGAAGATAGTAGGTAGAGGTGGTTATCTTGATGGACATGAGTAGTCACTGGATATGAATAAATGTTTGCAAACATTATTGATGACATGTTTGAGGAAATTTTGATGACTTGAATGTGGATAGATTTATGACATGTTTGCATAAATGGTGACATGATAGAGGAAAACTTAAATGACTAGAGTAGACATATGACAAATGAGCAACTTGGTAGCGATATGATCCAATGAAATTCAGTGACATAATGATATGATATTTTAACAAACCTTGAGACAAGTTGATATGATAGTGATGAGCAACTTGATGACATGATAACTATAGCAATGACATGACAAAAGATTGACAGGTGATGTGACATATATCTATATGCAATTGCAAGTTGGGTCTTGCAACCCCTTTTCTTAGTTGGACCTAAGAAATAACCAAGTTGGGTCTTGGAATCAGAGTTGGTGCTCTTGACTCAATTGTAGCTAGTGAAAACCCAAAGGTTGTGCCCTTTCATTGTAACCGATATCAATCTAGATATAATAAAGTTTACAAAAATTGTCTTGCATTGTGTCTCATGATTTGTGATGATGACCTGATTGGTTAATCATGGTGTATTTTGTAATAAGAACTTAATGATATTTGTTTAAGTTTTAATAAGTTGAAATTAGCTAATAGTGGCGACACATTGATTCATGCCCCCTCTCAGAGTTCCATCATGTTCAATAATTGAATCAAAGAGGGCCTTCAAAACAAGCCTGGCTAGCTTGAAGGAGATCCATGGACACATAGAATGGAAGGACAAGCAGAGGTCACTAACAATGATGTTCTAGTTTTTGACATGGCATATTATTTTGGTTGAAGAAGCAATATGAAAATTTGTTTGAAGAAATTTTCCATGTGAGAAATTGTGGTCAACCCACCTGTTCAATCCAATAAGAAGACATAGTTAGTTGCACAAAAAGATGCAAAGAAGGACAACATCATTTCCCTAAAGTTTCTAATGGATGGAATCTCAAGCTCTGTCAAAGAAGGTGTAGGATAATACACTTCAACTATAAATCTATGGTTCAAGTTGGAAAGTGAGTATCAAGGAGGAAACCAATACACAAAGAAGGAAATAGAGATTAAGTCCACTGAAGATGTGAACCAAGAGGAAATGGAAAAGAAATACTTAGACATTAGTGAAGGTAAGGATATTTCTAACTTATGTAGCAGTGATTAAGATGAAGTTGTAAATGACCTTGAAGAAGCCAAGAAATATTTCCTAGTACTCCTTTTTAGCAAAATTGATTTCACATAAAATTCAAGTCTCAAAAGGAAGATTTTGGAGTCCATCAAAGAATACCATGAGAAGTTAATAGATCTGTCGAAGAAACTCAATATCAAGATGACAAGTTTGCTAGATGAGCTAGAAGACAAAAATAATGAAATTGAAAGATTAGAGATTGATCTTATCAGTCAAAGTGAAGCTGGAGATGAAAAACAAAACTTGAAGAAACAAGAAGGGACAATATTGACTTAAAGACTCAACTTGAAGAAGCTAAAAGGATGTGACATGTTTTCAAGAATCACTTGGATGAAAAGGAAAATACTTGTGAGCACCCTCAAATGGAGGTGGTTGAGGTCAAAAAGAAGAATGAACAGTCAAATGCTTCTATCAAGTTCAAAAACAATACAACTATCTTGGATGAGATCTTGGACTATCAAAGGTCTCCATTTGAAAAATATGGGCTTTGTTAAAACAAGGAGGCCAAAATTTCTGAAGTTGGAATGTGGACCCATAAGATCCCAGAAGTTGATCCCTCATTCTCCAAAGTTGAGAGCCAAGATGCTCCTCACATACATGAAAAAGACATCGGAAATTTCAAAGGATATCAATGAGTTAGTCCTACACCTCAAAGAAACTTTAGATAAGAGACAACTCCAATGTGGAACCAAAGTCCTAGGTATGAAAATGACTTCAATGGATATTGTTTTTTTTGTGCTAAATTTGGTCATAAGTCTATGGATTGTAGACCCTATGGAAGAAGTGTTGGAAGTATTAATGACAAGGTTAGATGTTGGACTTGTAACCATATTGGACAAGGTTAGATGTTGGACATGTTGCTGCAAATTTCCACACCATGATATGCTACAACTGTAGTGGCTTTGGTCATAAGTCCCAAAATTGTGCAAGCCCAAGAAGATAACCGATAAGGAGTGCTTCATACACACTTGCAAGGAGAACCAATCAATATTTAAGGAAGAATAATGCAGGAAGATTTGAAGTGCAAAATTCAAGTGCTCATAACCAAAGAAATTCTCAGCTATGGGTGAAAAAGAATGTGTTGTTAAATCTGAATGAGGCTGATCATAACAGAGAACATGGATTCCATATGACAGGCCAAGTTTAAGGTCTATTGAAGACCCTAGAAAACCTTGAGTCCATGGAGCTGGAGGATGGAATCAAGAGTAAAAGGTGACTTTTCCAAGCATTGAAACATATCCTAGGATCAAATTGCAAACATTGACATAATGAAAGCTAATGCAAGGTCGGGTTGAAGTCTGAAAAGCGTAAGGTGTTACATTTTTGGATTTATGTGAATCAAGGAAGAAGCATGTTACTAGGGGGAGAAATATGATTAATGTTGTCATTAATGCATACTAGCTTTTATGAATTTAGGGTGAAAACATGAATTTTCTATACAATTTTTTGAGAATAAGTCGCACTGAAAATTAAACATGATTACAATCACAACAACAACAAAAAATGTAAAAACTCACAGATATGTTCCTTGCACTGTCCTCCTCAAAAGGGTAGTTTTAGTTTGTATGATAAGAGTCACATTTGAAAGAAAATGGGAGGACACAAACATGTGTCAATAAGGCACCATTTTTTAACCATATGTTATTTCAAAAAATAATTAAAAATAGTGTTTAGATCTGAAAATCCTCAACATATAGTCCATTGTAAAGTACAACCTGTGTAGATTATGAACGTACAATTGGTTTCCGTAAAATGAATAACCATATCTAAAAAAAATAAAGGGCACATAGGTCACTCATTATCCAAACCTAAAATTTTAAAGTATATGTTGTTGGTGCTCATCAAATTTGTCCTAGTATATGTCCATTAAAAAAATTAAAAAAAGATGAGTACAAAGTTGATAGAATTCTCTAAATATATTGTGCTTACGTCAAGGTGAAATTCCTAAGGGTGATATGGGTTTGAAATGGTTTAAGTTCAAAACATAAAATTTTGCAGTTTTTTGTCAAAAAACAGGCAAAAAGTGTATACAAATTTCGTGTTTTTATCCTTTGCTAGATGACTGTTAATGCATTCTTTAAGAGTAGCTGAAAGTAGTGTCATGATGAGACTTGTTGAAAATCTACACGCAGCCCAAAGTATGTAGCAGGCTTGTGTGTAAACACAATTTGTAGATGATTGTCACATGATTAAAGAAGTAAATTGAATAAGTGACGTATTATCAAAAGGATGAGAACTTCGAAACTAATGGGAGAAAGTATTTCAAAACAGTTTTGAATAAATGATGTTCAAAACATAAGTAAATTTCCACAAGACATGTAAAAATTCCCTCACTAAAGGAGAAAATGCTTGCAAGAAATGAAGTTTTTCCTGCAGCTGTTAGAGGAATTCTCGCAGAGGTCTTTCGATGTCTACAAACCAACCTACAGTGTGCACATAAATGGCTGCAGCAATGGAAATTTCCACAAGCACTAAATATATATTCCATTTATAATGGGAGCTCACAAGAAATGATAAGATTCTCGCATAATGTCTGCAACAATAGAGATAATGTTTGCAACCAATGGTACAATGTCTGCAAATCTAGTAGGTATGCATTCAGAACAATAAAATGCCCGCAATTAGTTAAAATGTGTGCCTTCAAGATATGATAATGCCTGCAGCTACTGAGGACTGTTGAAAATACATGAAAGAAATTGTCTGTTCATAAAATGCTTGCCTGTTGAGAAACAATGCCCACAATCAGTTAAAAGTTGTGCCTTCAAGCTATGATAAGGCTCGCAGCTGCTGAAGACTGTTCAAGATACATGAAACAAATTGTATGTTCATAAAAATGCATGCATACATAGTTAAGATGTTTCCAGTTTGAAATAAATGCACGCCGAGGGTGAAACAAAAAAGCTCACATGCCTCAAAGAAGCATGCATGCAAAATTCCTGAGATTTGCAATACACTAATAACTAGACAAGTAACATAAGAGATGTCAGAGACAAACGCAACTAGAATAAGAGTGTTGATTGGCAAGGAGAGTAAGTATGAAGCATCCTTATATTAGTCATGAATAATATTGTTTGAGTCCAAGCAACGTGCACTTAAAACACTCCAAGGTTAGTCTCAGGGGGAGCAACAGAAGATCAAATGTAAATTCAGTGGGAATTTTTCATTAATGTCAAAGGGGGAGAATATTTGAAGGATGTTGCAATCAATGGCAAAGGGGAATATTGATGAGCAAGGTTGACATTGATAACAAACCATTAACGACAAAGGTAAACAAAGTGTAACACCCTGGTTTTGACCCCATGGTATTAAATTGCATATGATGTAAATATTATATTAAATGATGGTGTGGAACTCAAGGAAAAGGCCCAACCATGGGTTTAGTGTTTGATGTTTTGGCGATTAAAATCGATGGCGATGGTTTATGTGCTAGCTAGGCACAATGTGTTTTGAGACATCATGTGAAATGCAAATTAATAAAAATACCACAACTAGCTACACGCCGCAACGTTAAAGAGATGGGGGGATGATTTCACAAGGAATGGGGAGGGGGAATTATTCAACCTTGAGCCTATGAGGAAAATCCAAATGTCTAAGTTAAAACCCATAAAGTTGTCAACTACCCTTTTTTGTCTTTTTGTGCCTAGTCATCTAAAAGTGGTTGAAGAAGTTATTTCCTTGGGATGGGAAAGGCATGGATGTCAAATTCGAATTTGGGAGGTCACCCATTTTTGGAAAGTGTGTTTTTGACTTGTGGGGAAAGTAAAATCTTGGGAAGGCATGCCCAAGCCATTATGGACCCATGACTCTCATTTCTCACCCATCCTCATGGAGTTTTGGCTCCCTCACACAGCAGGAAGAGACTGAGCTCTCTCCTCCACAGTTTGGCTGTCGTTTCCTTCCCTTCCCCATACTCAGAATGCATTTTGGGCATTTCTGGGGTAAATGGGAAGGAAGGGGCCACAATTTTTGGGTTTGAGGAGGCCGTTTTTCCCCCTGTGAGAAAGTTGGGAGTTCTCCTCCACATTTTTCTACATTTTTCCTGTTTTCTCCAAGCCAGGAAACTCGTTTTTGGGTTGCCAATGAGTGGGAGAAGATACCCATGAAGTTTGGGTGTTGTTGAGTTCGTTTTGGCCATCTTACGGCCATAAACGACTCTGGAAAATCGAATTTTTGTCAGAGAGATGTTTTCCCCATTTTATTATGCCGGTTGTAATTGGAAATCCCATTTTTGGTAATGCCCAACAAATGGGAGAATAGATCTACATTCTGAGGGTTTGATGAGGCTATTTTTACCTTTGTGAAGCCCAAGAACGTTTCCTGAAAATGTATTTCTTCATGTTGGATTGTTTTCCCCAATTGCCATTTCCGTTTTGGTTCCCATGAACGTTTTGTTCATATACAATAGTTGTGTATGACTGTGTTTGATTAAATGGGTTGACTATGTGTTTGATGCAATTGTGGCTTGGATGGGTAAGTCCAAGGAACCCATGTGGTGTTGGTTAGTTGCCTTAGCATCCTGTAAAACCTAATTTCTTATTGGCTTGGCTGGACATTCTATGAAACCCAACAGTGTGTTGGCTTGACTATGGATGTTTCGGTTTTGGGCTATGTGTGAGCCTGTTATTTCCCTAGTGCCTTGCGGAATCATGCCCAGCTCGAGGGTGGTAGTGATATTGAGATATTGATCAGCACATTGGCCTATGGTTGGGTGGAATGTTGCAGCGATGTAGCTAGTTGTGGGCCAAGTTCTTTTCTAGATAAGTATTCTTGTGTATTTAATCTCTTCCATGAATTGTATATGAATTAAAATGAACATGATGAATGCAAGAATGAAATAAATGTGTTTGCTTCCACTATAGATTGCATTATGCATCTGTGTATGTTTTTATATTAATTTGTTTTATTTTTATGTTTATGAGCATGGGGCTACATTACCCAGTTTGACAGCAGTAGTGTCATAGTTGCGTCCTCTCCATCGTCAGTATGAGGGGTGGGGATGTAAAAAAAAGGTAGATAAAGGATGATGATATGGAAATGAATAAATGTTGATGACATGATCATTAAAGCTATTAATGACAAGTGAATCTTGATGACATGGGAATTGGGACACCAAATTGGCCAAATGACCCATTTTGTGGTAATTTGTGGGTTGATGGGGTCATGGAACTCTTGGAGATGGTCATAGTGTATGAAAAGGCTTAGCATCCTTGTAACCACTGATATAATGGCACACTTGATGATGATTATTGATGGTGGAATTGATGATGATGGACTTGAGTTCTTAAAGCTATTGTGTATGGCACCTTCGGTCTTGAACCTACATACCTATAACTTGTTGATAAGGATATATGGTTCATCATGTGTTTAGCTGAATGTTGATAGAGTTGTGGACATGCCTTGATGTCTTGAAGAAACCATACACTTGAAGATCCTTGTGACTGTCAAGCAAAGAATTTTTTTGTGCATATATACCACTCAGCCTCATAAATAAAAAATGATTAAATAATTATGACAAGTCATCTCCTAATAAAAATACAGGTCAGCCTCATTAATAAAATTAAAAACATAAATCAGTTTTGATACATTAGAGGAAATTTGGGGTCTAAAATGGGCCTTATAAGAAAACATGCCAAAATAAGTTTTTGTGAGTTGGAATTCAAGAACAAATAGAATTTCGATAAAATAAGTCAACCATAATGGTTGAATTGACATATTTGTCATTAAAAAAAACTACTTTTTTTGTTCATATTTTCGACATATCTCATTGTGTTTTTACTCAAATTTCGATCGGGAGAGCTCGTTGGATGCGTAATTTGATTCCGAATCCAATGAGTACCCACACTGCATACTTTTGACGGACCCCGCTACCCCAAAAACAAGAAATACCTGAAAAAACATGATGATGATGTCATCATCACGTTTTTTCAGGTATTTCTTGTTTTTTGGGTAGCGGGGTCCGTCAAAAGTATGCAGTGTGGGTACTCGTTGGATGCGGAATCAAATTATGCATCGAACGAGCTCTCCCGATCGAAATTTGAGTAAAAACACAGGGAGATATGTCGAAAATACGAACACAAAAAGTAGTTTTTTCTTTCTTACTCCAAAATTAATCAATATTATTTTATTATTTTAACTATTATTTTATTATTTTCCTTAGGAGGCCCATTTTAGACCCTAAAATTCCTCTAATGGGTTGACTCAAAAAATTTCATGGAAAAGGTGTATAAAGGGGGTGTAGCAAATTCATTTTGAAGTGTGGTTTGTGGAGTGGAGCAAGCTCTGATTTTTGGGAAAATAACTGAGGCAGTGAAGACATAAGGTTTGGCACTATTTGAAGTCTTTTTTTTTGTGATACATCAAGACCGAGGTAGCCACAAAAAAAGGATGTAGAACAGCTCTGAGTTTTCAGGGTTTATGTTGAATTATAGTGGATACACTATGGCAGACACATAAGAATGAGATAGTCAAGGAAAGTTGTAATTATTTTTCTTTGTTCTAGGTTTCATTGCAGTAAACAAAATTCGAGTGTGTCTGTTGAGACTACTAGAGAAGTGTAGTTATGTATTCAAGCAAGAAATAGTTAGCAGAGGTGGTTATCTTGATGGACATGAGCAGACACTAGCCTATGAATAAACTTTTGCAGACATGATTGATGGCATGTTTGTGGACATTTTGATGACTTGATTGTGGATAGATTTATGACATGTTTGTGGAAATGGTGATGACATGATAGAGCATAACCTAAATGAATTAAATATATATCTGACAAATGAGCATCTTTGTAGCGATATGATCGAGTGAAATATAGTGACATAATGATATGATATTTGAGAAAACCTTGAGAGAAGTCAATATGATGGTGATGTGCATCTTGATGACATGATAACTACAATAGTGACATGGCATAATATTGGCAAGTGATGTGACATATCTCTATATGCAATTGCAAGATGCGTCTTGCAACCCATTTTCTGAGTTGGACTTGAGAAATAACCAAGCTCGGTCTTCGAATAAGAGTTGGTGCTCTTGAATCAGTTGAAGC
>LPNX010216062.1:285078-302433 GCA_001517045.1 Pseudotsuga menziesii | reverse complement strand
CCCCCTTTGGTACCTAGTCACATTGGTGCTACACCCATCCATACCATTCCTTTCCTCTTCCCTCCCTCAGGAGTAGTTAGCGCCCCGGTCATGGCCACCTCAGCCTTCCTGGGTTAACCTTAGGATTACCCGTTTTGTATCTTTCACCTCCCGGTCGTCCGCTGACACCAGATATCGTCCTGCAACCGGTGCAACCCATTGTCACTACTAGTCAACCACCTCCCAGTGTCGCTACCCCATCATCCTCCGCGAACCCCCCCCTCCTCTTACCAAACCCATTGGGGGTAGAGGCCCCCAACCTTACACTGCTGTCCCACCTCCTAAGACAGTCAGAAATCCCCCTATGTTTCGTGCTCCTCCCAAATGCACGCTGTGCGATGAGTTGGGCCATGCAACTCACCTATGTCCTCAGTTACCGGCGTTACAGGAATACATGCAACTGCTTGACGACGACCCCACTATCCTGGTTGTCCATCTAGATTCAACCCCTAAGCCTCGAGACAAATCCCTGTGCTCTAACCACTCCTGTGCCCTATGCGATGTTTACGGGCATTACTCCCATCACTGCCCCAATCTCCCCGAGTACAGAGCAGCTCTCTTTGAAATGAACAATCTGGATCTTGAGATGGCACCACCCACCATTGTGGAGATCCACCCCCCGGACTCTTCCTCTTCCGAAGAGGTTAATACCATTTATATGATCTCTTCCACCACTACCCCTTCGTCAACCGATTTGACGACACAAACATTCCGTACTGACAAGGAGATTCTCGAGGCTCTCACTGCCCCGGATTATCCCTGGGATGACATGCACCATCGTTCCTACTTCCTCCCAGAGGTATCCTTCTCTAACACTGCTACCCAATTTGCCGTTGAATCCAAATACTTCCTTCCCCACAAGGTCGACTGGTTCAAGGACCCTATTCCTGCTCCTTATGCCTTCGAAGAGGGTAACATGGCCAACATCTCACCCGTCATCCAAATTGATATCGCTGCCCCAGGAAGCACCCCACCGCGGCTCCGACCCCCTAACCTGCGGTCCACCCCACGTGGACCGTGCAAATAGTACCTGTTTCCACCATTGGAATCAGCACGACGAGACCATCACGATGGCCAACTCGTTGCATCATTTTTTGCTACACCATTTTTGCCCATTTTTTCGATACCAATAGTCACCTCGGTTTGCGCGCCACTTCGGCCACTCTCCATTTTTAACACTTTTCATATCGCCAGATTCATTTTTCCGAGCTCGTGATGATGCTTGAGATCATTTCTCGCTCTCACTTGGTACAATTTCAACATTGCATCCCTACACCTTGCCGCATCGATTTGCGCGCCACATCGGCCGTCATCGGATTATTTCACAATTTTTACATGAGCCATCCACTCCTGTCATACTGCAAATGTTTCGCTATTTTGCCACCATTCATTCACCCCGCAAGGAGGCCCACCAGTGTTCCCCCCCACCCTCAGTCCTGGTCATCATAAATGTCCCTTGATTGAACACTTCCTCCTTGCCTGGCCAGTAATTCAGAGTCTTCTTATTTACTTTCAGACTCCTTAAAATTGAAAGCAACCATGAGCATGAACTGTCATGGGCTCGTAAAATCCACATGACAGTACCATTCCATCATTTCAGAGTCTTCTTATTTTGCTTTCAGACTCCTTCAAATTGAAAGCAACCACGAGCATGTACTGTCGTGGGCTCGTAAAATCCACATGATAGTATCATTCCATTACTCCAGAGTCTTCTTATTTGCTTTCAGACTCCTTAAAATTGAAAGCAACCACGAGCATGAACTGTCCTGGGCTCGTAAAATCCACATGACAGTAACATTTTATATCCACACTTCTTCTAGTTCCCTAACCCATGAAGAAGTCCCCCCGCGCCTCTTAGCGCTATGATCAATCCTCTCGGCAGCACCCCCAATCAGGTCGCCTTTGTTCAGAGTATTCTGTAATCTCCTGCCATTTTACCACAGCTTGAGTCTCCCTCAGCCCATTTGCCCTCAGATCCTATATCGCTATGATCCTTTTACCACCAGTCAGTCTCATATGCTACCCGATCATCCCCGCCATCATACTCTGAACAAAGGAAGTTTGAGTCCACCCACTCTACTTGCCCAGTTATTCCCCCCAGTTTATCACTCCGGCCATCAGTACTATCATAGTTCGGTTTTTCCCCTCGCGCTCCTTTCAAGGAAACATCATTGCCTTGATAGTTGTAGGTCTCCCTCTGTCGACGACAGCCCCTCTATTCCAGAGGATAGACCCAGAGGCCCCTGCGCCTTGGACCCATCACCATCTGTGGTGAGTGCCTACGAACCATTTTGGGAGGAGTCATCATTGCCTCTCCGAATAGTTGTTTCTCACATGCTCGACTTCAGCACCTTAATCGCATCGTTGAGAATCGCGCAGGGCGTATATCCTTTCCATTATGTGTCGAAGACCCCGAATTTCCCTCGACTCTAGCACATTGGTGAGTCACTTTGGAACGCCTAGTGATATGTTCTCGTGGATGTCCGGGCTGCGTTGGAGATTGTCTTTGGAAGCCATCCAGTTCCATGCTTCCTTGAGTACCCAGTTCAGTCCCAGATCAGTGTACCATTGCAAGTATGACAGTTGTCACTTTGATCCAGCAGCTCATTAGTTCCTTCGGAACCACATTCAGTAGCACTGCTGTCATTCCAGTGCATCAGTTGTTCAGCTCAGACATGGTCAGCCCAACAGTATGTTCTAGATTTGTGTCCCTTCTGGACCCTTATGATATACACAGTGGATTTCTATGTATCCTACAGGTCCCCCTTTTCGGGCCTCACAGTTATTTTTATGTATATTGATACGAGCATGGGTATGCCCGCCTCATAGAGATGATTCCTCATCCATTATTGAGGTTATGTACTTTTCAGTCCTTGCAGTTGGTTCGAGATCGATGTTCCAGGCTTCAGTTGGTTCCTTCTCTTCTCCACACCCCAGGAAAAACGAATATGACTTATGATGTCCATCGGCCATATGATGAGCTCCTGTCCTCGCACATCAGGGGGCAATCTGTTAACATCCAAAAAGGGTTCACTACCTCATCTACCCCATTACATGGCTCATTTGTCCATTTTCCTACCATATTTCCATCAAAAACCCATAAAACCATCTGAAAAGCCTCCAAAAGGCTTACAATGCCTCCAAAAGGCCATAAAACCCTCTTTTCCTCCAAAAATTATCCAAAATTCCTTCAAAAAAGCAAAAATCTCCAAAAAAGGAAGAAAAAATATAAAATAATGAGGAAAAGGAGGAAAAAACCCTAAACAGCTGAAACCCTAACCCTAAACCGGCACTCCACCACTATAAATAAGTGATGGAGACCCATTATTCAAAATCCACAATCACAAGTATCCTGCCTCTGCCAAAATTGCTCTTGAAACCCTAGCTCACCTTTGAGCTACTTTCATCGTGAGAGCCCCTTTTGGCCCATTTCCACCATTGGAGAAAGAGAAGGAGCCGCTGGAGCTCGGAGCAACCTCTCGGATCAGCGCAACGGGCTTCACCAACCTCCACATTGGAGGTCAGATCAATAAAAAAATCATTCTTTACTTTTTTCTATTTTGCTTCATGAACATGTTTAGATTAATTTTTATTACTGTTTAGCATCTTTTATTTCACATATTATTGAACTGCTACTAAGGAATCCATTCTCCTTAGTAGGTGCTCATTCGCACAAGCTAGGGGTAAAACCCTAGCTACAGGTGTGTGATCAACATGTCAAAGGTCTATCTAAATGAGGACAAGAGAATTGCATTGTACATTTCTTGTATGGTCTCTTGCTATATGATTTGGAAAGTGGGTACCGAGTGCAAGTAGGTGAAGTAGATGGTATTGGTCATGGGATGTAGGAAATAGAAAGGACAATGAGCCTCAAGCATGAGGAGATGTGACCTATTGTGGTTGAGTTGAAGAGTTATCATTGGGACAAAAGGATGAACACGAATGAAAGGACTGAAGCACACTTTGTTCAATTAAAGGAAATATTGGAAGTAATCCATGGAGATATCAACGCGCTAGATAGGGGGAACACCAGGACTTCTCATGAGCATAACGACGCCTCTCCTATGGATGAAGTCCCTATTGTAAATTTGTCTAAGGAAGAAAACCCGGTGCAAGAATAATGTTCACTACATAAGTCTTTAGCTTTTATGTTTTTTGTCTAATACTAGGTAAGCAGTTTATTGGATTTTACTTAGTTAGAGGAAATATGATAAATTTTTTGAAGTCTATGGTGTATTCTCTATAGATCTAAGGAGGTTGTAGACTTGAACTGTATGGTTTTTGCGCAGACCTTGTATTTCCTAATCTTGAACCATGGGGATGTATGTACTCTTATTATTTATAATATAAATATACTTCGTGTTTCTGTTTAAATAATTTTTATGTAAATGTTTTCATAAAAATTATTTTGCATAATAATAAATTATATAATAATTGAATAAATAATTTCATCATTTGTAATAATTCAAAAGTTACTCTATATAAAAGTTATGTCTTCTTTGTCCAGCCTTTTTAAATAAGGTTTACAACAAGAGTGGGATCCAATTTTACCAAGAGTCTTAAGCTTTTGTTCATCTTACATCGACATAATAGTAAATTTATCGAAGGTTGGGGTTTCTTGGCTAGCAGTTTCTATAATAAACAATTCACCAATTACAACTGATTGTATTGCTTACGGTATATATTATTTCATTTGAACATAAAATTATTGTGTACATTGATTCATTTGAAAACAAAGTTATTGTATACATTGCTTCATTTGGGATTATTTGAATTTCATTGTGTCCCAAGTTAAGTGTTTGGAATAAATATACTTTACTGTCAATGTAGCCTCTAATATACCTTGTAACCTAGCCTCAAGAGTTATCTCAGTTAGTAAGATGTCTGCACGCTCTCTTAATTTGAGGGAGATCACGGTTTCGATCCTTGAGTCGTTTGGGGTTAGGCCTTCTGCTAGGATGGTCGTGTGTTTACCACGTTTATCGTCCACGGATGTGGGGATGTATTGCTGGGTTTTTTGTGCAAGTTTCTGTTATATTTTTAACATTAAGCTAGCATTATATTAGGATCGTTAACTAAGAGAATAACAAACAAAACAATCAAACACAAGAGACAATGAACATAGTGTTTTTCCTCAGGTAAACCATAAATGGAGAAAACCCCGCAACTTCCTCAGAGATAGAATCAACACCAAAAGTAAAACCCCAAAACAATAAGATGATCTCCTGACAGTAGTAACCTCTTTCTTCCTTTCGCCAGTGTCTTATTCTTCCTCAACTATGCGTTACAACTGAGTGTGAGTGAGTGTGTAATAAATAGAGAGACTAGCTCTCTATTTATACTAATTCCTGACTTGACTAAACCCAACTAGGGCTGACTTCACTAGGTGAGTCTAATAACCCTAGTACCCCGAAATTGCGGGGACTTTAACCCTTGACCAATAGGAGGGTTACCCACAATGACTTGACATGAATTGTTTACATTATAGAACCTCCCGATAAGAACATTGGGGCAGGACATGACTCAAGTACATTACAAATACATCTCAAAATAAACATCTGGTTACAATACATAAGAAATACAAGTGAATACATTTCGAAGTTACAATTACATCAACACTCCCTCTTAACTAGGAAGGTATTCTCTCGACACAATTTATCAACACAAGTCTTCTTCTCTGTATCATCTGGATCATCTTCAAGTCCTCATCATCTTCATCTTTAAGTCATCTTCATCTTTGGATCTAGATCATCACTCGATCTAGATCATCATCACTGGATCGGGATCATCACTACTGGATCATCATCACTGGATCATCATAGGTGCTATCTCATGATTCTTCTCGTCACAGGAAGTTCTACAGAGCCAACCCTTTTTCATGCTAGTTGTAGGCCTAGCCTCTATGTAGGTCTTATTCAGCACTTATATCTGACACCAAGTCAGAATGGCCCGCCCAGCACTTACATCTAACCATGAGATGAACACATCCAACACCATGTCAGAAAGGCATGCCCAACACTCACATCTGATCATGTAGGAACCCATCCTATAATCACATAAAAAAGGCCTAGAACTCACATTCACCATCATGATAGGACACAACTACTATCATCTATGAAAAGGATCAGCACTTACAACCACCAGCATGATAGGACACAACTACTATCATCTATGGAAAGGCACAACACTCACATCCACCAGCATGATAGGACACACCTACTATCATCTGTGGAAAGGCTCAGCACTTACAATCACCAGCATGGTAGGACACACCTACTACCATCTGTTAAAAGGCACAACACTTACAATCACCAGCATGGTAGGACACACCTACTACCATATGTGAAAAGGCACATCACTTACATCTGACCATGGAAGGAACTTAATCCTCTAACCATGTCAGAAGGGCACTCAGTCCCAAACTGAGGGTTCTTGGTAACTGACCAAGTGCCTCCATTCTCCTAGAGAATGGCAACAACCCTTATATTTGATCAAGTGGGAACACATCCCTCAATCACATTAGAATGGCCATGCACTCATATCTGATCATGTGAGAACACATCCCACAGTCATATCAAAACGACCCTCAGTCCCAGACTGAGCTTTCTTGGTAACTGACCAGGTACCTCCATTTAAAGAATGGCAACAACTCTTATATATGATCAAGTGGGAACACATCCCTCAGTCACATCAAAATGGCCATGCGCTCACATCTAATCATGTAAGACTACATCTTACAGTCGTAGCAGAAAGTCCCTCAGTCCTAGACCGAGTATTCCTGGTAACTGACCAGGAACCTCCATTCCAAGAATGGAAATAGCCCTTATATCTGATCATGTAAGAACCAATCCTATAGTCATATTAGAATGGCTCAACACTCATATTTGACATGGAAGGAACCAATCCTCTCACCATGATAGAATGGTTCAGCCCTTACATCTGACCATGGAAGGAACCAATCCTCTCACCATGTTAGAATGGCTCACGGACTCATCACTTCCCCTTGGAAGGAACCTCGATATGGAGAACATAAAGCTTCTCCCTGAAGTACTCAAACTTCACTTTGGCCAATGGCTTCGTCAATACATTAGCTATCTATTCATTTGTCGCAACTTACTAGAGCTTCACTACTCCCCTCTACACCATATCCCTGATATAGTGATACTTGATCTCGATATGCTTCGACTTGTCATGGAACACCGGGTTCTCCGACAACTTCACAAAACTCTGGTTGTCACAATATATACAAGTAGCATCCAACTGGAGATCAACTTAAATCAGATAGTAGCTTCCTTAGCCATACTACCTCACGACTAGCTGAATAAGCTGCGACATACTCTGCTTCAGCTGTACTCAGTGCCACACAAGATTGCTTCTTGCTAAACCAAGACATCACACCTGATCCCATACTGAAGCAACACCCTGAAGTGCTCTTCCTATCGATGGCACTACCTGCCAAATATGGACCAACATAACCCTCTAGGTTAATCTTCTAACTCACCTCATACTTGAGCCCATAATCAACTGTACCCTTCAGGTACCTCAGAATATGCTTTGCAGCAATCAAGTGAACATGTCTCGGATCTGTCAAGAACTGGCTCAAGGTGTTCACAGCAAAGCAAATATCAGGTCTCATGTTCATCAGGTACATAAAGGACCCAATCATCTGATGATACAACATAGCATCAACTGTCTTTGATGAAGCATCACTCAATAGCTTCAGGTTCGATGCCATAGGTGTGGTCATGGCCTTGTAGTCCATCATCCCAATCCTATTTAGGATCTCTACTGTATATTTCCCTTGTCCTAGGGAAATTCCATCTGCATTCTACCACACCTCCATGCCTAGAAAATAATGCATCATACCCAAGTCCTTCATTTCAAACTTGCCAGCAAGCTTCCTGTTCGTATCAGCAATCAACCCATCCATACGTGTTACAAACATATCATCTACATACAGTAGGAGCATCACTGGTTTGCCATGTTCAACCTTGTAGTAAAGGTTGGAATCTACTTTACTCTTGGTAAAGCCCAAACTGGATAGAAAGCTATCAATTCTGTCATACCATGTCCTAGGTGCCTGTTTCAAACCGTACAGGGCTTTCTTCAATCTACATACATGAGACTCCCTGTCATGTGCCTCAAAAAAAAGTGGCTTCTCTACATACACTTCCTCTTCCACTACACCATTCAAGAAAGCAGTCTTAACATCCATCTGGTGTATCTTCCATTTCATCACTACAGCCAGAGCAAGTACTGATCTGATGGAAGTGTATCTGGCTATAGGTGCAAAAGTTTCTTCATAATCTATTCCTTCTTTCTGGGAGAAACCACGAGCAACAAATCTTGCTTTATATTTTTCAATGCTACCATCTGCAACATGCTTGATCTTGTAGATCCATTTGGAAGTTACGAAAGACTTCCCTTCTGGTCTTGGGACAACATCCCAAACATCATTCTTCACGATCTATTGATACTCTTCGATCATAGCATCCTTCCATTCTTTCTGTTCTGCCACTTCTTCATAATTGGAAGGTTCTTTCTTGATGAAATCACATAATAAAGCTACATATCCAGAGCAGGATCTGGTCCTCTTTCTTTCTCTACGATTCTCTTTTGGAGCCCCATATCTTTTCGCACCTTGGATAGCTTCTTGTACCCAAGCAGGTTTCCTCTTGTGAGGATTCTTCTCTTGAGGTGGATCTATAGGTTCTTAAGGTTCTTCAAATTCTCTATCTTCTTCTTGAGTTTCTTCATTCATGGTTGTATCATGAATCCTGGGTGCTTATGTTTCTTCAGGTTCTTCAGCAGGTCTCTTTCTGGATTTGTTGTAAGCTGAGTCTTCATCAAATGTTACATCCCTGCTGATGTCGATCTTCTTGAATCCTGGAAAATATACTTTGTAAGCCTTCGAGCTTTCAGAGTATCCCAAAAATATACCCTTCTTTCCTGAAGGATCTAATTTTGTCCTCTTCTCTTTTGGAATATGTATGTACACTGGACAACCGAATATTCTGAGATGGCTGGCTTCTAGTTTTTTTCCGAAAAAGACTTCTTGAGGTGTCTTGTTCTTGAGTACTCTGTGTGGAGTATGGTTCTGCACATACACCGTTGTTCTAGCAGCCTCTACCCATAAATGCATAGGAAGATATTGATCATGAAGCATAGCTCTTGCAGCTTCCATGATAGTTTTATTCTTCCTTTCTGCAATCTCATTCTATTGTGGATTATATGGGGTGGACAACTCCCTCTTAATCTCTAAGTCTTTGCATAACTCTTTGAATTCATTTGATGTGAATTATTCGCCATTATCTGATCGAAAGGTCTTGATTTTCTTTTCTGTGTGATTCTTGATCAAGGCTTTGAATTCCTTGAACTTGCTGAATACTTCATCTTTGTTCTTCATGAAGTAAATCCATGTCTTCCTAGAAAATTCATCAATGAAAGAAACATAGTATACATACCCGCTTAGTGATCTTGATGACATTGGACCGCATACATCGGAGTGGATGATTTCCAAGATTCATTTTTCTTTGCTCTTGCTACTTGGAAATGTCTTCTTTCTGTTCTTTCCTTTTGCACATCCTTTGCAGACCCCATCATGTTTTGCTTGTATTTCTAGAAGACCTTCAACAGCTTTGCTTGTAAGTGGTAGTGCTCTGTAATGCACATGTGCAAGCCTTCTATGCCAAAGTTCATTTGGCTCTATTGTGTCATGGACCAAGTCTTGTTCTGGATGGCCCTTTAATTTGTATAATCCTCCTTTTTGTTCCCCAATCACTACTACATCATCAATAGTCTTTCCTTTTGGCCACATGATGACTTGACCATCTATAAATGAAACCCTCATTCCTTTTGCATCTAATGCAGATATGGAGAGGAGATTCTTCTTTAGTCCTGGTACAAACAATACTTCCTTCATTGTCATAGACTTTCCAGAGTCTAGCTTATAGGAGGATTCCCCACTACCTTTTATTGGATACTGGTAGTCATCTCCAAGCTTCACCTTGTGAGGTGATTCATGTTCTAATAGTTTCACAAAGGATTCCTTGAATCCTGTCATATGTTTGGAAGCTCAACTATCTATAAGCCAATCATTGCTTCCATGAGTAATGTTTCCCATAAGAGCGAAAATCAAAACATATTCTTCATCACTTGAAGAATCTTCACTTTCATATCTGTTTCTCTTTGTAGAAGGTTCATCATCCTCTGCAGCATGAGCATGATGTCTTCTCTTGTTTTCCTTCTTCTTGTGAGAGACATTTTTGTTTCTAGGACATTCTCTAGCATAGTGTCATTTCTCGTCACATGTATAACATCTGATTCTAGACAAATATTTTCTAGTGTTATCTTTGTCAGAGTGCTTACCTCTGGGGTGATGAGAACTTCTTTTGGTTTTCTTGGAGTGTACCATGAGAGATTGATCTTCACTTCCCATCTTTTCTTCTCGAGCTGCTATTCGATCTTCTTCTTGAGAGCACTTTTCCCATAGTCTGCTAAACTTGACTAACTTCTTTCTGGCACAGATTCCTTGAATAAAGGAGTCCCATGATCTAGGGAGACCATTCAAGGTGGTCATTACAATCTATGCATTCTCCACTTCTTCATTTACTGCTTCTAGTTCTTCCTTGATCTGAGAGACTCTTGTAATGTAAGACTGGATGGTTTCTTCATTCTGGATCTTTACATTCTTCAGTTGGTTTCTCAGAGTCATCTTTTGGTTTCTGTTCTTCCCTTCAAACAATTTGGTTAGGGAATCAAACATAGCTTTAAGTGTCTTTAGGGAGGACACCTGTGGTATGAGGTGATCCTTGATTGAATCAGCAATGATCCTCTTTTCCATAACCAATTTCTTCTTATGTAAGGCCTTTGCCTCATCTCCCTCTGGAACTGGAACTTCCTCACTGATATAGGAGTCCAACTCATTTTCTTCCAGGACTAGGGAGATCCTATACTTCCAGGATCAGAAGTTATCAACTCCCTCAAGCTTTTCATCAAGCTTGGTATGATGAGACATCTTAACTGAGAACCTCAAATGGAAATAGAAAATATTTAGATCTTACCAGGTCAAGATGTCGGATCTGGATTTGGAGCTGAAATTTTGCAGTGTTGGTTCGAGAGCAGATTAGGGTTTTGCTTTTCCAAAGTTATGTCCAACCAAATTCTTTAATCTTGACCCCTAAATTCGATTTTGAGGAGGATATCAATCCAGGCCTAGGCTCACTGAAAAATTCCACTTCTATGGAAAGCCCTATTTTCTGGCAGCAGTGTCGTGTCCAAAATTGAAAAACCTCAAAATTGGATTCTACTTCGATAGAAAGATGCGCCCTAGGGAGGAGAGTTATTCCAACCTTATTTTGCTGAAAAACTGTGGAGATAGATCCACAAAGTAGGAAGCCCTAGTTCCCACAGCTGCACAGTGTCTTCTTCTCAGGTTAGCTCTGATACCATGTTAGATTTTTAACATTAAGCTAACATTATATTAGAATCTTTAACTGAGAGAATAACAAGCACAACAATCAAACACAAGAGACAATGAACACAGTGTTTTTCCTCGGGGAAACCATAAATGGAGAAAACCCTGCAACTTCCTCAGAGATAGAATCAACACCAAAAGTAAAACCCCAAAACAGTAAGATGATCTCCCGACAGCAGTAACCTTTTTCTTCCTTGCCCCGGTGTCTTCTTCTTCCTCAGCTATGTGCTACAACTGAGTGTGAGTAAGTGTGTAATAAATAGAGAGGCTAGCTCTCTATTTATACTAATTCCCGACTTGACTAAACCCAACTAGGGCCAACTTCACTAGGTGACTCTAATAACCCTAGTGCCCCAGAACTGTGGGGACTTTAACTCTTGACCAATAGGAGGGTTACCCACAATGACTTGACATGACTTGTTTACATAATAGAACCTCTCGATAGGAACATCGGGGCATGACATGACTCAATTACATTACAAATACATCCTGGAATAAACATCAGGTTACAATACATAAGAAATACAAGTGAATACATTTTGAATTTACAATTACATCAACAGTTTCCATGTGAAAAAAATACCATATAACCTGCAAAAAGGTGTAACTTAATCTTTAACAAAACCACTTGTAGGATAAGTATAAACCTAACATAATTTTTCGCCCCACTGAACAGGTTTGATAGTAATCAAAATGTTTTTGTTTTTGAATATATCAGTGCCCAAGTGATGCATATGGAACACTTTTAGTTTTGTTTAAAAAATGATTTGGTTGATTTGTAGAGTCCCCGAGAAAAAGATTAAGGAGGTAATATTAACAACATTAGATGTAATTGATCAATATACTTGTAATGTAATTTGATAAAGGAATGAAATTTTGAAAACATGTAGATATTATTTTAATATTAATTATGTTATAATAATTATATGAAATTAACATATGAATTTTTTTAACAACTCATACAAACATAATTAGTTTTTAAAGGAATAATTAAAGTTCATTCAACAATTGGGTTCCCACTAGCATTTGTTACAATTATTATGGAAATTGAACCCAGGTGTTAGAACAATTACACTCACAACAATTGCCAATTACACATGCAAATTATTCACAAAGGAGATTGAATATGGAGCAGAACACTAATCTGTATTGAATAAGTGTACAATAGCCAACCCTGTGAAGTCATAGGCTACCACAATAAATAATTACATGAGAGATTCAAATGCATGAAGATGCCATTCTAAGTTGGTCAAAAGCAAGCTTACTAAATCTAAGCAAATCCCCCATAGGTGCATAAAGCAGTTTCCAAAACTGTCTAGGAGCTCACGAATTGGCAAAATAAATTAGGCAAGCTAATAGGTAATGGAAGGACAACTCATACATGCTTTTATTAGGAGAAAAAGGTGGAGGATTATGAGGACAAAAAACAAGTTAACTTCACCTAGTCAAACTTCCGCAATTTCCTTAAAACTCAGAAAAAGCAGGCAATAAAGCAGAAAAAGCATACATGCGCTAGGGAGTCCAAGAATAAAGAAGATTTGATTCCAAGTGGTTTCCCAAGTGCTCCATGACTCAAATTTATCAAGTTTGACAACTATGGATGTGTGGAGGACAACTTGCATAAGGTGGAATATGGAAACTAGGAAAATAAGACAAAAATTGGATTAATTAATGTTTAAGGTAGCTAACTATGGGTTGATTATTCTAACACCCCCCCTTAATCCTGACTTATGAGTAAAATATCATAAAATTATAGGGCCTAGAAACAATGCTTAGTCACCCTTTACATACTGCATGTCCATTTAACCAAGGAAAGAGGAAAAAACCCAGTGGGAAAAATCCTCCCTTAAACATGGACAGTAAAACAAAATTTGGAAATCTTGTCATCACTCATTCTTCGCAGCATGATCAGAAATCCCCAGCAGTGATTTGATATTGCTGAATGTCTTCTCACAAAAAACTTTGGTGAAGATATCTGCTACTTGTTCTGAAGATGAACAAAATAGTAGGTGAATGGTGCCATCATGCACAAGCTGTCTGATGTAGTGCATATGGATTTCAATGTGTTTGGTTCTCTGTTTCTGAACTGGATCATTGCATATTTGAATGGTACTCTGATTATCACAATAGATAGTAGTTTAATATTCTGATTCAAAGCCACACTCACCAAGTAACCCCTGCAACCATAAACATTGAGTTGTTGCATTTACAACTCCTCTGTACTCTGCTTCTATAGATGAGAGTGCAATGGAACTCTGTTTCTTGCTTGACCAGCTGATTGGCCCTTTAGCAAGAATGAACACATATCCTGATGTTGACTTTTGATCTGTGTTGTCACCTGCCCAATCACTGTCAGTAAACCCAATCAATTCAATATCAGATTTAGCTTTGTAAAAGATCCCATGAGACCTTGTTCCCTGAAAAAAGTTAAGGATCCTTTTGGCTGCTCTCCAATGGATCTCATGAGGCTGATCCATGTATCTTGAATCCAGACTTATTTCATAAGAAATATCAGGTCGAATATGTGTAAGATACAACAAACATCCAATCAATTGCCTATACAGTGTATTGTTTACCATAGGTGAAGAATCAGCTTCTTCAAGCTTGACTCCTGAAAGGAAAAGAGTCTTGCTTGGCTTGCAATCCTTCATATTGAATTTTTTCAGCAAATCCAAGGCATACTTGGACTGATGTACTTTGATTCCTTCTTTGGTTTGAGCAATCTCGAGCCCCAAGAATTGGCTCAATAAGCCCAAATCAGTCATTGAGAAGGCATGGTTCATTGCATCCTTCAAGGAGGCAATTTCATCCTTTGAGCTTCCTATAATGAGAAGGTCATAAACATACAAAACAATGATCATTAATGAACCATGAATCAGCTTCAAATAGACATTTGTATCTGACTTGCATCGAACAAAATTCAGTGATAGCAGAAAGTTATCAATCTTGGCATACCAAGCACTGGGGGCTTGCTTAAGCCCATACAATGACTTCTTTAGCCTGCACACAAGAGATGGATTAGTAGAAAATCCTTGAGGCTGATGCATGCAAATATCTTCAGTGAGATCTCCATTTATGAAATCACACTTCACATCCATGTGGTGTACCTCCCACTGCTTTGAAGCTGCAATGGGTAAGGCTAGCCTGATGGAGTCCATCTTTGCCACTGGTACAAAGGTATCATTGTAGTATATTCCATGTACATGTGAGTAGACCTTGGCTACCAATTTGGCCTTTTACTTCATAGGTGAACCATCAGCATCAAATTTGGTTTTGTACACCCACTTACACTGAACTAGCTTCCTCCCTGGGGGAAGATCAACCAGCTCCCAAGTATTGTTCTTCTGGAGTGAGCTGAACTCTTCTTTCATGGATGTTTGCCATATTGGATCACTTGATGCATCTTCATATGTCTGTGGGTATGATTCAACCATTATATAGCATTTCTCTGCAAACATAGAATCTTTCATGCACAGAGCACTCTCAAACTGAGATCTAGTCCTCCTAGGATCATTAGGATTTCCAGCTAGTTCTCCAGTTGCATGAATGGTATTTTCTGCCCATTTTGGTCTTGTAGGACTATTAGGATATGCAATTAAATAATCATTATCATACATATCAGAATCATCATGTTCAACTATCTCTTCACTTACATTCAGAGGTTCTGGTGGTGAAGAGGATTCTCCAACTTCCACTGCTACTAGGGGCTCTTCTTGAAACTAAACACACCTTTCAATGAAGGATTTGTTTGTGCTCAAATTGATCAGCTTGTACCCTTTTGAATATTTAGAGTACCCAACAAATAGACACTCTTGGCTTTGGGGCTGCAAAACCTTCCTCTTTTCTGTTGGAATTCTATCCCAAGCCCTTGAGCCAAAAATCCTGAAATGGGTCACATCTGGCTTGTGCCCACTCCCTGCTTCGAAAGGAGTCATACCATCAAGATATTTATGAGGCACTTTATTCTGGATATAGGCTGCACAGTTTATAGCTTCGGCCCAAAACTTTGGTGGCAAAGTCTTAGCCTCCATCATGCAGGTTGCCATCTCTTTCAGTGATCTGTTCTTCCTCTCAGCAACACCATTCTGCTATGGTGCGTAAGGGATAGAATGTTGCATCTGAATACCTACATCTGCACAATATTGAATGAACTCATACTTGACATACTCACCACCATTGTCAGATTTGAGGACCTTGAGTTTCCTCCCAGACTGGTTTTCAACCAAAGCCTTAAAGACTTTGAAGAGGCCAAAAACTTCAGACTTGTGTTTCAGGAAGTAAACCCTGTAATACCTGGAAAATTCATCTATGAATGTCAATGCATATTTGTCTTGACTCATTGACATATGAGGAAATGGGCCAGCAACATAACTTTGGATCAACTCAAGAGGTGCAGAGGTTCTCTCATGACTAGCTTTCTCAAATTTATGCTCTGGGTGTTTTCCTAAGATGCAACCTTGACAGACTCCTTTGGAAAACTCAATCTTTGGTAACCCTATGACCATTTCTTTTTCACTAAGATCAGAAAGATACTTGTAATTAAGGTGGCCAAATCTTTCATGCCAAATCTTGCTTGCCTCATTAGCACGAATCAGAAGAGCATAGGGGTTTGAGTAGGGTAGGAAGTGTGAGAACATGTATACCTTCGAAGTGTGATTTGCAACTCCTTTTGCAATGAATTTACCACTTGAGATCTCTATGATCTCAACTTCATCAGGGGAGAATATGACCTTCTTTGGAGACCCTGTTTGGGTCATCTGATACACTAATAAGAGGTTAGAGGCAAGACCTATAACATACAATACATTGCTGAACTTACCATGGTCAAGATCAATCCTCCCTTTGCCCAAACTTTCAGTGAGAGAGTCATCTCCCAGTACAATTGGTGGACCTTTCGACATGTCAAGTGAGGTGAATGCCTCCTTGGTTGAAACCATATGTCTTGAAGCTCCAGAATCAATGATGAAACTAGGTGAGCTTGATGTGCCAGCAACCAATGCATGAACTCTCTCTCTGTCTTCTGAATTTGATCCTCCTTCCCTCTTTTTTGAGCTATCTGGAAGGGAGATGCCATTCTTCTCCAGGATTTGGGTCAGCATGTATATTTGCTTCTTCATGCAGGAGCTTTCAGGATGATTGCCCTTACTACAGTATGTGCACTTGCTCATTTCTCCTTTGTTCTTCTTCTTCTGGAAGTTCTTCTTGGAACCTTGAGGCTCCTCTGGAGACTTGTTCTTGTCTATCTTTTTCTCAAGTGGCTTCTTAGATTTCTTCTTGCCTTTTGAACCCACCCTTGAATCTCCAGCAACCAGAGCGTGGTCTTTGGAAGGTTTGATGGTGCCCATCATCACCAATTTTTCTTGTTCTTGTGTGAGAGATTCCATGAAATCTGCAAGGCTAGGCATTTTCCAAGCTCAAGCTGTCAACTTTGTGGCATAGAAGGTCAAAACAAACACTGAATAGTTAGGGCCAAGCTTTGAGATTATGGCCAAAACTAGTTGCTCATCCTTCTTTTCGATCCCACATTGTTTTAGCTGCAAAACAAGTGCTTTGAACTTGGAAAAATAGAGTTGCAGGGATTCAAAGCTATTGGGACTCAGGGAGATCAATTCATTTTCAATTTGATGTCCCCTCATCTCATCTATCTTACCAAAAAACTCAACAAGCTTCTCCCATACTTCATTTGGTGATGTTAATCCATCAAGATGGAAAATGAGGTCTCTGGATATGCTCAGACACAGGAGACCATAGGCCTCATCCCTCCTGTTGTGCCATTTAATCTTCTCTGCAGCTGCATTGGGCTCTGCTTCTATTGCCATAGTCACTCTATAGAGGCATTT
>LPNX010216062.1:259365-285030 GCA_001517045.1 Pseudotsuga menziesii | reverse complement strand
AAAGAAGTTAAATGGAGTCAAGATGATCTTCTGAGATTGATCCATAGCTCAGAAATTGTCCCTTCAGTCAGCAAAATGCTCCCAGTCAATGATGTCAAACCTGCAATAACAAATTGGAAGGAGAGAAATCAATCTACAAAGTCTCTGATACCATGTGTAAATTGAACCCAGGTGTTAGAACAATTACACTCACAACAATTGGCAATTACACATGCAAATTACTCACAAAGGAGACTGAATATGGAGCAGAACACTAATCTGTATTGAATAAGTGTACAATATCCAACCATATGAAGTCATAGGCTGCCACAATAAATAATTACATGAGATATTTGAATTCATTAAGATGCCATTCGAAGTTGGTCAAAAGCAGGCTTACTAAATCTAAGCAAATCCCCCATAGGTGCATAAAGCAGTTTCCAAAACTGTATAGGAGCTCATGAATTGGAAAGATCAATTAGGAAATCTAATAGGTGATGGAAGGAAAACTCATACATGATTTTCTTAGGAGAAAATGGTGGAGGATGATGAGGACAAAAAACAAGTTAACTTCACCTAGTCAAACTTTCCCAATTGCCTTAAAACTCAGAAAAAGCAGGCAATAAAGCAGAAAAAGCAGACATGCACTATGGAGGCCAAGAATAAAGCAGATTTGATTCCAAGTGGTTTTCCAAGTGCTCCATGACTCAAATTTAGCAAGTTTGACCACTATGGATGCGTGGAGGACAACTTGCATAAGGTGGAATATGGAAATTAGGCAAATAATACAAAAATTGGATTAATTAATGTCTAAGGTAGCTAACTATGGGTTGATTATTCTAACAATTATAAGATCATATTCAAATTTTAAATCTTCTCATTCTCTCAACACTCAAGTTATCTTGCAAAGAATAAAAGAGAAGAATTTACACTCTTTCAGACACAAAAGTTATTATTATACCAAACATAGTTATTGCATATATATTTCTACAAGCGTCACTGAAATTTCTAAGGTTTAAAAGTCTACAAGGTTATGTTTCTGATTTAGTTGAAAGATATAAGTTAATATAGAACAGATTGTAGTATACAAAGATGTGATGTTCCATGTTATAAGCAACAAGGATGCAAGAATTCTAATACAATAATTAAAGTTATGGTGGAGACGAGTGCTATAATTTGCAACCCTGTCCACATGTCGTATATATTTTATAATATTAATTCATTCTGACTGTTTTCAATTTATAATTAGACATTATCAAAAACTTATAATCGACAAAGCACCAAAGGCTACGATTAAGCTGCCACATTAGAGGAAGTTTCAACTCAAAATGGGCCTCCTAAGAAAAATAATAAAATAATATTTATTAATTTTAGAGGAAGAAAAGAAAAAAACAACTTTTTTTGTTCGTATTTTCGACATATCTCCCTGTGATTTTACTCAAATTTCGATTGGAAGAGCTCGTTGGATGAAAAATTAAATTCCACATCCAACGAATACCCACTCGACATACTTTTAACTGACGTTGCTACCCTAAAAGCAAGAAATACCTGAAAAAATGTGATGATGATGTCATCATCACATTTTTTCAGGTATTTCTTGTTGTTGGGGTAGCGACGTCCATCAAAAGTATGCCGAGTGGGTACTCGTTGGATACAAAATTTAATTTCGCATCTAGGGAACTCTCCCAATATAAATTTGAGTAACAACACAAGGACATTTGTCGAAAATACGAACAAAAAAAGAAGTTTTTTTAATTATACCTATCCCCAAATTTATATTAAAAATTTGTTTAAGACCTATATGGTATTTCAAATTTAAAGAAATTTCATTGGCTAACACATGATGAAATGGAATTTGAATTAGTGTTAAAAGGCCCATTTTGAGTTGAAATTTCCTCTAATGAATGTTATAGTGAATGCCAAATGGGATCGTTGATATGCCAAATGCTATGTTCAATCGGCTCCTTGCCGCTTTTGAATTTAATCATCATTCTATAATAAAGGGATATGGAAATTTGTATTGAGTTAAGTAAGTGCATCACATATTGGATTTGATATATGCTAAACACGCAACAAGAGTGTTAATAGTTTAGAATTGTGGCCATTGTTGTAGTTTAAATACCATGTTACAGAGGACCAACTCTATCTTAATACCCTTCAAGATTCTAAAGATGTTCAAAAATGGAGAGAGAGGAACAAACAATTTAAAATGATCCTTGATAAGTTATCGATAAGCACTAAAGTCTTTTTCTCAGCAAACAAGTCAGGTTATATTTCTAATTTTCCTAAGGTGTGGAAGTGCATGCATCCTATTTTAATTATGATTATCAGTTCTTGCATTTTACCAACAAACAAATAAGGCAATATTGTTATTTTGGGCATACAACAACCTGGTAAACAAGCTTGGAATTTGAGATGAGAAGGAAAGTAATGGCCATACCATTTATATGTAAGACATGTTGAATACGAAATAAGTCTCAAAATGAACAGAAAATGAAGATAAGGTAAAAAACCAGAGTTATCTATGGCATGTGACCACTATTTCGAGCTCCTTGGTGAGCTTATCTTGGCTCTACTCCAATCCACTCTATAGACGGTACATGTGCATAACCTCTTACTTCCAAAAAACACCATTCATTGAGAAGTAACTAATAGAAAAGGGAAAAATTTAAATTATGAGATCTATTTAGCTCGCTGATAAGGATGAAGCCTCTAAATATTAGAGCTTACAACTTACAAATGGTAATGATGATGAACGAGGTGGTTGTGCACCGTCGCTAAGGCTCCTTGTTGGGATTAATAATCCTCCTTTTTCCAATATAGTCTATTTTTTCATATTGCCTAGCTTAGGAGGTCATTTATCACCTTACTGGAGTTTTGGAGGCACCATGAATATTGGTGCCATTGGTGCCATTGATGCCACCGGTTCCACTGGTGCCATTGGTGCCATTGGTGCCATTGATGCCACCGGTTCCACTGGTGCCATTGGTGTCATTGGTTCCACTGGTACCATTTCTACCACCAGCGCCAATCCCTACATTATAAGATCCCACTCTGAGTGCCACCAACAACCTCCATCGGTTGGTTGTGGGAGGTAAGCAACTATCTTGATTCAACCTCCAGTTACAATAAGTTAGATCACTTTCAGTTAGCCTAGCACCAATTGTGCACACATGAAGGGAGAGTGGCGCATTTTCCACCTACCTCATCAGTTACTTGATTGTAGACTGATTTAGACATCTGGAGTTAGAATAGTGAGCCTCCAGTAGCGATTTAGACACACTGAGTTAGCTATTCAGTAATCTTTAGTTATCTATTTAGTCAGCTTGAGTTGGTAGATTCAAATCCTATCGATGGCATTCAAATTATATTTATTGTATCATGTTTGTATTATTGATTAATGAATGGAGATTAATCTTGTAATTAAGTGATCAATTATTATCATATTTGTTTCAAATTTGTGTTGTTCATTGTACATTGTCTTTGATAATTCCATTGCATATTTGTCTTCTCAATCGCTCTCATTTTCCTGTACATCAATGGTTCAAAAATTTAACATGCTATCAGAGCCTTGTTCAGGATAGAAGCAAGCCTTGTTTGATATCCATTATACACCATAAGTAGTTGAGTTTCAACATAAATAATGGAATCATATCATTTCTCCCTCTAGATTTTGTTGAGAGAAGTCTATCCAGGTGTGACGAACTCTGAGAAATTGTACATATTGAGGTGGAAACGATTGAACTGACATATGATTGTGAATTGAATTGGTTTTGTAGTGTTATTTGCAGGTACCTATGTAGATTCTTGAGGAATTGACTGATCAGCATACAAAAATATGGATTCTTCAGCTCTCGTACCCTGAATCCTTACACCCTTCAAGTACAATGATTGGAGGGAAGATATGCAGGTATCATTGCACAAGCTTGGTCTGTTTGGGATAACAATGGAAAGATAAACTGAGCCCCAACAGTATGTTGAGTAGAACAAATTTTTGAATCGACTTGATGAGGCCTTCGACTTCATGTGCACTCATTTCTCTCGGGATATTTTGTTCCACCTTAAGGAACTAAGGACTCCAAAGGAAGCTTGGGATAAGCTTGAATCTTTGTTTGGAAAACAAGAGGAGCTTCGAAGGCATATTTTGGAGAATGAGCTCATTGCTCTACAACCTAGTAGTTTTGAATCTATTAAGCAATCATTCAAAAACTACAAGTCACTAGTACTGCAATGCAAACAATGTGGATTAGAGAGGAAAGATGATCAACTTGCGATGTCAGTGCCGAGAAATATTGTATCAAAGTACTTAGTATCTATCTCTACATTCCATTCCAGAAGAGATTCCATCCCTAATTGGAAGATGCCTTCTCTAGATGATTTTGTCGAGTCCTTAATATAAGAGCAAGATAAATTGGTTCAACTGGGAGTGCTTCCAACCTCCAAGAATCAAACACTCTTAGTGACAGAGTCAAACAATGCACAAGAAATAGGGAAGCACAAAGGGCAGGAGACCAAAAACACTGATTTGAATCCAAAAGAGAATGAGAGATCTTTCGATGGAGCCCCAGGTTCCAAGAAAAAGAGAAATTTTAGAAGACTAAGTGTTCATATTGTATGAGAGGATTTCATCAAGAGAGTTAGTGTATGAATAAGACCATTGACCAGTTGAAAACAATCCTTGAACAGAAAAATATTGCCCTTCCATAAGGTGCATATATGTCTGAAGCTAGAGAGAATACTGAAGATCATGAAAGGTGCCATGCCTTGAAGGAAAGCCTCACTGATTCATAGGATTATTTGATAGATTCTGGAGCATCCAACAACATGGTTTCCTCCAAGGTATCCTTCACCACTCTGAATCTCTCAAGAGGACCTAGCATTTATATGGGGGATAACTCACAGATCCCAGCAATAGGTAGAGGTTCTATCAAAATCCAACATGTAGAGTTCAAGAATGTACTTTATGTTCCCTCTCTTGCAACAAATTTGTTATATATTTATCAAATGACACACACTATCTTTCCAAACAAAGTTGTATTTGGTCCTAACTCAGTGGAGATCTTGGATATCTCAACTGGGAATATTATAGAGAAGGGTCTGGAAAACCATGCCTCAAAATCATATGAATTCTCACACTTTTTACCATACTCAGCAACCATTCAAAAGGGAAGGTAAATCTCTTTCATCTCCATTTGCATATAATAATGTGTTGTCATATTTCAGTTTCAGAAGATGAGGAACAAAATCAACATGATCTTGATATTGAGATTGTACCTCAATATGATCTAGATCCATATCCATCTCCTATTCCAAATCAGAAGCCTAAATGGGTTTAAAATCTCATTAAAGTAGCTGGGAATGATGCTGGGGATCCAGATGATAGAGGAAGAACGAGGTCCCAAAATCGTAATGAACATGTTGCACTCTTTCACACAGCTTCTCTACCTACATAGTGGTGCGACAAACTTCCATAAGGAGGCTACTTGATGATAGTGAATGATCCACAATTTGGCCCACTGATGAACAAAATGGTTCATTCCATTCCTCCTCTGGATATAAGAGACAAAAGAAACATTCAGTATATCAGAAGAATATGGAAAGGTTCACATGCATAATACCATGTTGTTGATGCACAGAAGAACCGTGATTCTGCATGGATTATCCAGAAAGTTGCAAATTACATCATTTTTTTCACAAGTTTTTACTCAAAGAGAAAAAAAAATCTTAAGTAGTATAGCTTGTTTCCTGATTCTTGCTTATTTTGAGGGGTGGGGGGGTTCCCATGAGGTTTTCCCCATTTTCCTTATTTTATTAATCATTTTATTTTATGTCATTTAGATTGTATGGGTGACTTTTGGCCTAGATTCCATGGCCAAAGTTGTCCAAAGCTAGGATTAAGGGGGGGTGTTGGGATTAATAATCCACCTTTCTCCAATATATTCTATTTTGTCAGATTGCTTAGCTTAGGAAGTCATTTATCACCTTACTAGAGTTTTGGTGCCACCATGAATATTGGTGCCATTGGTGCCATTAGTGCCACTGGTGTCATTGGTGCCACTGGTGCAATTGGTTCTACCAATGTCATTGGTACGACCAGTGCCACTGTTATCAACCCAAATGGCACTTCTCTACCAAGTGCCGACATTCCTTATGTTGGTAAACAAAAGGACATCTTAGGATTGAAGTTTGACAAAACACTATAGATGGGCATGACATGAGATGCATTTACCCTTGAACCAGCTTTCCATATTATTTTTTGAAGTGTTGAACGCGACTATTCTCATTGAAACTCGCATACATACGCGACTATTCTCATTGACAACTCATGTACTATACATGACTATCTCCATTGAAGCCTGCGTACATCAGCATACATGGGTTTCCTTTAAGCAACTTGCATGTCATACGCGGGTTTCCTATATTAATAGTCGTGTACATCCTGATTCGACATTAAAAAATATAAATCACGATTAATGGAGATTAGTTGGGCCCTAATCATTAACTATACTAACTGTTTCAACCTCCTCAAGCTTCGAAACCACTCTATTTCCAAAAGTAGAAATAGAGGCCTTGGGGAGGGAATTAATCAATCAAGTTTGGAGAGCAAAGTTGTGCTAATGGTATATCTTCAGAAGTCTTCGAGCATCAGAACTCAGAGTCCTTTAGTTGCAGAGGAGTCCTTGTCTCAGAAGTTGGGTTTTACTCTTATCTCATTCATGATTGTTAATAAAGAGAATTCTTCTGCCAATATTATGTTGAGTATTTTTCATGTATCATGGTTGATTAATATATTCAATTATGCACTAGATATATTGTTTATCTAACCTCTCCTATATACATCTATAAGATTGTACTTGGAGAATTTTCTCTTTGCAGGTGAAGGAGGTGCATCCCTGGAAGCTTTGGAGAGAAGCAGAGTGGAAGAAGACCAAGCTTGGATCAACCATCAATAATTGGGTGAGTTAAGAATTTGTTCCTATTTCCTTTCTGTACTCTGTTAAAGTTGATTGTCTACAAGGTTAGTAGTGAGTTGGTAACCCCAAACCCTAGGTTACAAGGGTGTTTAATCCTGAACAACAAAACTGGCGACTCTGCTGGGGAGCCCAGCCTGCTGTGGATTAGTTCTATAGATCCTTTCCATGTATTTGCTTTGATTCAATGTGTGGTGTTTTGTCTTGGTCTAGACTTGTAGTGGTGTTTTGAAGACCTTTACAATTTTTCTTTTTTTTTGAAAATTTTTACTCCTGTAAGCGGGTTGCTGTGCTACATAGTCACATACAGAGGTCTGTGTACGCGGGTTGCTTTATTGGATAGTCGTGTATAGTACGCAGTTTTCTCTTCTAGAAATTCATGTACAAGCCTGAGCAACAAAATTTTTGGGTGGGGTTGCTTGTTCCTGTCCTTCTGTGGATTTTGTCTTGCTTTGTGGTCTTTAGTACTGGCATTTCACTATAGGTTTGATAGCCTTGTTAACCATACTTCGTGCTTTTTAGTAAGCCCTTGAGTTTTTGTTGGTTGGATTGTCTCTCTTTTAGCAATTTAAAGTGGATTTTCCTATTGGGTATAGGTCCAAGTGTTGTGTGTCTGAATCAGTGATCAAGGTTCTAGATACCGTATATCCCATGCTATTTCCAAGTAGTGTTGGTTTGTCACTTGTTTCTGATTGATTTCAGTGATTTTCATTCATTGTGTCTTCCCAAGCTAGGTGTTTTCCAAGTCTTCCTTAGGTGGTTGATCTTTGGTTTTTAGAAGTCTACTATACTTCATTTTGCTTACTTTAGATAGTTAGATTATTCAATCATACTCAAGAATTGTTGCATTAAGGTGCATAGTAATCTTTGAGGAATTTGAAAAGTGAAAAGAAAAGCATTGGAAACATTTGCATTTGAATTGCATATGGTAGTTTTACTTTCAGTTTTTAAATAAAATCTCAAAAATTACAAAAATAAGGCTTAGTTTTCTCTTTCCTAGTTGTATTTTCATTAGTTCATATTGACAAAAATATTAAAAAAAGAAGCCTATTTCAAGTAGTGATAATTTGCTTTGGAATTGATTTATACACCTTTTTTTTTTACTTTTCTTATCGAGTCAATAATATCATAGTATTTCACTCCACTTACCCTCTGATTAAGAACAACCCTTAAAATGAACGCTATAATTTAAAATTTATTAGTAATTTTTGTTTTATAGGGTCATACATCTACTAGCTTAGGTTAGACTTATGGGATAGGAAGTGTAAACTCCCCATAAGTACTTAAATTCAGACGTAGTGGGCCAATCGATAGGTAAATCCTTCTCATTATTGATAGTATCTGGGAAGCTCCTCTCAAACGGGAGTTAAGCACGAGGCCGCGTGGAGGCATTGGACTGAGGAGATAACCCTTCTATTCCTGGTCAAAACGTAGACCAAGGTTTTTATGCATCTAGGGACTCTGTCCTAGACATATTTTTAGGCTTTGCTACCTTTCCCATGCATACAAATCAGGTTTGTGACTATCCCCCCAAACTGTTGATATAGTTAAGGTAGCCTCTAGTCTCTTGGACATCTAGGGTTTATACACAGGTAAGTCGGAAGGCTATTTTTGGTTCACCTTGGACGGGCTTGGAAGGTAACCCTTGTTGAAAGTGTAGGAGGGTGGTGGGTGATTCCTCCTCTTATGCCTAAGAACCTCTTCAATGACACCAAGAAACTGTCTCTCAGCTTTCTTCGGGAAAGCATACCTTACACCCTTGTGATTGTTGAGACTTTAGGAAAAATTTTGTAGTGATCGCTCTATTGTTTGTTTTTGTTTTAGCCGACCTTAGGGTGTGAAGAGTCAAATTTACAATCATGGAGGACCAATGTATCAGAAGGTCATGAAGGTTGCAAAACCCTCCTTCTCTTATCACATTGGAACATCCACCTCCCCCTCAAAGGTGGAGATTGGACACAGGCGGTTCTTTCGAACCGATAGGATTTAATGAGGTTCCGGGGGAACCAAAAATTAGGGCTAACCATTTTAACTTGAACATAGTTGAGATGGAAGACTTGCAGGATGAGTTTTCAAGGAATTTTAATTCACCTCTAACCGACTTAAACAATCCTGTGATCGTTCAGGTTCGTCCTTTCGATCCACCCGTGATTGGTGTCCTTGTGGGCAGAATAATGTCTACTACAGGAGAAAGTTCTTTTACCTCCACCTCAACCGCTCCAACTGAAGGGGTACTACCTCCCCTGGTAGGTTCCCCTAGAACAAGTATACCTACTACATTGTTAACTCCAGCTAGCCGAGTGGTTCAACCACTAGCTCCCACAAGTCTAGCAGGTGCTTCTGGTGGTATGGTCACTTGGATTCCTAGTGTACCTATAGTTCCTACTTCCTTCGCACACACTTCCCAGAGTGGTCCTATAGGATCCTCGGCTTTTGTCCAAGGATTTCCTTAGAATGGGGGGCACATTCCCCCTTCCACTCCATACATAGGCCCAACACCCTCATATGTAGGGGTCCAGTTTGGAAACACTAATCCTTATGGTCAAGGTTTTCAAACTCCGGTTTCTGCTCCATTCACAAGCTCTCCCTTTTCACTTTTTAGTGGAGGGATACTTCTCCTATTTTTCAAACCCCAGCTTCGACTGGGGCAGCCAAAACCTCTTATACTACACCTCACATAAACAATCTGTTGGCTTATGGATGGAATCCTTTCCAAAGCAACCCATCCACTTCACAACTGGCAGCAGGGGGCAACCCCACCCTCACATATGGGAATATGGGGGCAAGTCCCTCTAATCCCCAAAATGGTACTTTTAGTGCTCCGGTTAGACCCAATATTTCATTCCTGGCAATGTTAAACTTGCCAGATTTGNTGCGCTATTTGGATTCTGTTCGCTGGAATTCAGTGCAAGAAGCCCAACTTAGAGATATGCTATCATCTCTTCAAATAAATGTCTCACCTGATATAGCTGCCAGACTTGCCAGATTTGTCGAAATTGATGAATGACCCAGTGAGACATGATCCTTCATGGCCACCTGTCCCTACCAAGTTTCCCTCGGATATCCCAAAATTCGAAGGAAAAGTTGGTGATGATCCTAGATCTCATGCCACCACTTTCCATTTATGGTGCTCTTCCAACTCACTGAATGAGGATTCAGTTCAGTTGGGGCTGTTCCAAAGGACTTTGACAAGTACTGCAGAAAAATGGTACATTGAATTGCCTTCTGCTGCATTTAGCAGCTTTTGGGACTTGGCTAATGCATTCCTTAGTCACTTCCAGCTTCCTGTCTATTATTATTTCGGGACAGACTTGTTATCTACCTTCTAGCAGAACAAGGCCACTCATATTTCAGATCACATCCAAGAGTGGAGAAGATGGAAGAGCCTTATTAAAGCCACTATACCTCCTGAGATCTTATTAGAATGGTTCCTTAAATCCCTATTGCCTTATATATCTAAGGATGTATCTACTTTATGGGTGATGAATGAGGAAGAGTCTATCCTCAGGGCCCAGCCACTAGATTTGATATATTCTTAGTCTGGGATCTTATATGAGATTATCCCTAAGGCACTGAGGCCAACGCACAATGCAAAGAAACCTAAGCCTGGACCCCATGCCGATGGTGTGATTTAGTGAATTCTCCCACTGTAGAATCTTTGGCCAAACAGCTCCATTAGCTTTCTGTTAAACATTCTACCATGGAGGCAACAAAGGCTGCCCCCTCACCCCAAAATGCAAATGTTTTTGCACAAACCTCTCAGAAGGGCAATCAGCAGCCCGGTGGGAAAAAGAAGAGAGGAAAAAAGGGTGAGGGAAACCAAAACAAGCCTAAAACCCACAAACAATGTAGATGGGGGAAATAAAGAAAAGAAGAAGGTGAAATTCCCATGTAAGTTGTGCCATTAAGATCACCTAACCCATCTATGTCCCCTTATTCAACAAGCTCAAAAGTTGTTAAAATCCCAACAACCGACTGTCCTGAAGGAACTTTTTCCCCAAGGACAGAATTCTGCTTCAACTTCAAATGCAGCAGGGGGCACCCCAGATGCTCCTGACCCCAATTATATCAACATGGTTTGATCTGAGACTTTACTACAAACCAGGAACAAGAACTCTGAAAAAGAGACCTCGGAGAAGGGTAAGTCAATAGGTGAAACTTCTAACCCTCTCATGATTGAGAAGTATGCCGAAATTATGCCCAAGATACCGAAAGGTGTCTTTAAGAAAACCTTGCATAATCCTAATGCTACGGCTGCAGCAAACTAGTCTGTAGTTGAAGACTTAGCCCAGAATCCTTGTGCAATGTCGGCTTTAGAGGTGTTACAGAGTTGTCCCGCTCAGTGGGACACACTCTTAGAAGCCTCAGGAAGTATGGACTCATCGAGTCTCGTGGTGAAATTTAATTTGTTTGATGTCAAAATTCACCTACCATATCATGTAGCCTTATCGATAGATGTCATCCATGGTGGAAAGACCATTGGAAGGGTAGTTGTCGAAGAGGGTGCTTCTACATGTGTTATGTCCTTGTCTAGTTGGAAAGCCCTTGGATCCCTAGAGCTGGTTCCATCAAACACCCTACTTACTGCTTTCGACGGAAGGTCATTCCATCCACAAGGTATCATACCAACTTTTGAAATTAAGTTGGCAGGGAAAGCAGTGTCTGTTGAGGTAGAGGTGATTGATGCACCTTTTGATTATAACTTGCTCTTAGGGAGAAGTTGGACTTATGCCATGTCTTCTATTGCATCGACTATCTTTCGGGTGGTAGTGTTTCCACATGAAGGGAAGTTGGTTACTGTTGACCAACTCAGTTTTACTCGAAAAGGCCGCATGGCAACTAATGAGTCCACCATACCATTGGTTGATCAGGTTAGACCTTCAGAGAGGTTAGGGGCTAGAATGTACGCATCATTGCTGGGAACATTTGATCTTCTAGCTCTGATTAATTATATAGGTTCTACTAGTGTGGGGAATTCCATAGCTACGGTTGTTGACAAGACTGATCCTTGGGTTCTCCCTTCCCACCATGAACCTGAAGTCCCCTTATCAGCAGCGGAAGCGGCTTATCAAACTATCATCCATACCATTATTGATCCTATTATGGTCCCTCTCACAATCTTAGAGGAACTGGAAGAAGCCTATTTACCTGCTTGGGCAAAGAACTCTTTGCATTCTAGAGATTGCTTAGATATGGTTTTACCTTCAGATGAAGCCATTCTGGAAGCTATGTCTGGACGAGATAATATCTGCAAAGATATTCACCATCGATCCTATTTTCTTCCAGAGTTAAGCATAATAGAGAACCAGGAGTTCCATATGAGACTGGCAGGAGATGTTGATACGCCTATTAATCCCTTACCAAGGGGAGGAATGTTTGCTAAGGGGAATATGGCAAATATTTCTGCTACTATCCCTATCAACATCTCTGTAAATCCAAACGTTGTGGAAAATGTACATATCGGCGCAAATTGCTGTCCAGAGGAGATTGTGATTTATACAACCTTGTTTAAGGAATTCCGTGACGTTTTTGACTGGTCATATGAGGAGATTCCAGGCATTGATCCATCAATAGTCGAGCACAAAATTTGAACATACCCTGACGCTAAACCCGTTCGGCAAAAGTTGAGACCTGTTAACCCACGTAAAGCGGTGGCAGTAAAGGCTGAAGTTGAGAAACTACTGAAAGCCGGTTTCATTTATCCCATAGCTTCGACAGAATGGGTATCCAACCCTATTCTTGTTGATAAAAAGCAGGGGACCATATGCGTTTGTACTAACTTTCGAGATTTAAACAAAGATTTTCCTAAGGAAAACTATCCCACACCATTTATAGATCAATTTATTAATGCTTGCGTGGGAAGTGAAGTCTTTTCGTTTATGGATGGTTTCTCTGGATATAATCAAATCCAAATTAAACCGGAAGACCAACATAAAACAACTTTTATTTGTCCTTGGGGTACCTTCGCGTATAAGAAAATGCCATTTGGATTGAAAAATGTTGGGGAAACCTTTCAGTGGGCAATGAATTTTTCCTTTCATGATATTAAAGCCATTGTCGAACCATACCTTGATGATCTGCCAGCACATTCTCGTAAGAGGATCGAACACCCAGATCACTTGCGTTTGATTTTTGAACGATGCAGATACTATAAAATTCGCTTGAATCCCCAGAAGTGCGTTTTCTGTGTCGATTCAGGGAGACTGCTCGGATTCATTGTTTCTAACAAAGGCATTCAGGTGGATCCTTTGAAAGTTGAGGCCATCGTAAATCTTCCTCCTCCTTGTTATATCAGGAAGCTCCAGAGCCTGCAGGGGAAGTCCAATTTCCTTCGACGTTTTATTATAAATTATTCCAAGATTACTAAAGGTTTCATGCGCCTGTTAAAACAAGACACCCCATTTGTATGGGACGAAATTGCATAACTCGCATTCGAGGCATTAAAAAAAGCTTTGTTGTCGGCACCATTGTTGCGTCTGCCAGATTATTCTAGGGATTTTATATTGTATTTGGCTGCATCTGATTCAACCATAGGGATAGTCCTAGTTCAGGAGGACGATAAGCTCCAAGAGCATGTCATCTACTATCTCAGCCGTGCTTTAGCTGGCCCTGAACTTAGGTATTACCACGTTGATAAGTTGGCCTTAGCAGCTGTATATGCTGTTCAGAGGTTGCGTCACTACATCTTACTGAGGACCACGATAGTAGTGGCAGATGTTAATCCTTTTCAATATGTTTTGTCTCGACGGATAGTTAGAGGCAAATTAAACAAATGGATAGTCATTCTCCAAGAGTTTGACTTGGATTTTCAATCCGCCAAATCCAAAAAATCCTTAGTTTTTGCTGAGCTCATTGCATAATTTCAAGTAGAGGAAGATGTAACCATTGAAGAAGACTCATTCCCAGGTGAGCATATCTTTTTGATTTCCACCTCTAACCCTTGGTACAGAGATATACTTATCTATCTCCAGAATTTGAAGTACCCTACAGCCTTCTCACGGGAAGAGAGACGTAAACTTCACATACATTCCAAGAACTACCTCATTATAGGAGATACTTTATATCTTAGGGGGGTAGATTCCATTTTGCGTCGATGTCTTACCCACGAAGAAGCGGAGATTGTCCTAAATGATGCCCATAGTGGAGCATGTGGGGGTTATTTATCTAGGTTAGCAACAGCCCAGAAGATATTACGAGTCAGTTATTTCTGGCCCACGATCTTTAAAGATTGTGTGGAAGCCGTGAAGCACTGTCATCCTTATCATCTTTACACCAAAAAGATGCGGTTGCATCCCACTCCATTATTTCATGTCATCTTAGTGGGCCCCTTCATGAAGTGGGGGATAGATTACATGACATGTAACCCAGTATCGGCTGGGGGGCACAAATATATCATTGTCACTGTAGATTATTTTACGAAATGAGTAGAGGCAATTCCCACCTTTAAAGATGACGGGGAAACTGCAACTTTTTTTTCAACCAAATTATCGTACGATTCGATATCCCTAAGGTGATTGTCATGACCATGGAAGTCATTTCCAAAATAGTATGATGACTAAATTGACCACTATGCTAGGGTTTAGACAAGAACATTCATCTTCATTCTATCCTCAACCAAACGGTCAAGTCGAGGCTGTTAATAAAACTTTGCAAACTATCCTCAAACGTACTATTAATGCATCCCATTCCAACTAGCACATCATGCTGTATCCTGCACTTTGGGCATATCGGACCAATGTGAAAACTGCTAAAAGGTTTTCTCCTTTCCAACTCATTCATGGAGTGGAAGCCGTTACCCCGGTTGAATGTGAAATACTATCCTTAATAATTACTATTCATGTGTTACCTGATACGACTAAGCTGGAAGAATGTCTATTACATTTAGAACATCTAGATGAACATCATAGAGATGCGCTGACAACAAACGAATCTCATAAAAATAGGGTAAAAAGCCAATACGATAAATCGGTTAAGCCTCGGATTTTCTCTAAAGGGGAGCTTGTTTTGCTCTGGGATCAAGACAAAGAACCCCTGGGGGTAGGAAAGTTCAGGTCTATGTGGTTGGGACCTTATGTCGTGTCGAAGGTGTTAAAGAAGGGCGCATATGAAATGATTAATTTCGAAGGGGATAAGCTGCATGAGGCTAGAAATGGGCTCTACCTGAAAAAGTACTATGCTTAGGCTTAGCACTTTTTCCTGTATTTTATTGCATGTATTTTTATGTACAATAGTTCATCGGTTTGTGTTTTTTATACCATCCGCTGGTTGTTACAGCTGTTTTTTGAGTGGTTTGTAGGTTTCGTTGATGGTGCTAGTTGCCACACTTGTAATTTGGCTTCAGTTGCATGGGTCATTTATTCGCCCTCGGGATAGTTAGTTGCCTCAGGAGGCGTTTTCTTAGGTCATGCTACCAATAATGTCGTTGAATATAGGGCTGTCATTGAGCTTTTATGGGATGCTTTGTCATGTGGTATCACTCAGCTGGAAGTCCGACTGGACTCTCAACTGGTGGTTTTCCAGCTCAATTAGGATTATCAGGTACGGAACCCTATTCTATTACGTCAGCTTATGCAAGTTAGGTTATTAGAAAGAAATTTTGAGTTTATTATATTCAATCATATTCCAAGAAATAAAAATTCATTAACTGATGCATATGCTAATTATATCTTGGATTGGCATTTAACACATTTTGCATAAAAAATATACAGCAGACACATAAAAAACACTTGTAAATAAACCAACAAAATATATATATGTGTGAATATCTGTCCATATAGATAGGTCGAGTTTCTAATCATCAGATCCAGTCATAACTGTATAATATACAAAAAATATACAAAACATGGATCAAAGTCCATAAAATGATCCTATGTCTAAGCTTGACCACCCTAGTCACTTGGACCACCTTGGTCCCGCCGATCATCCTGCGCTTCGGCTTCAGCAGCCTCAATATCATCTATATACACAAATACTGCTTTGGCTACCTGCCTCAAAAGGTGTATCCAGACAGGTGGTACACCAACCAATAGCTCCTACATGATGGCATGGATATGATCAATGTGTAAGGAAGGTACTTTTTGGGTAAACCTGGCCATCTTTCCCTCAAGAACCCTAATCAAACCCTGGTCCTCTCCCAAAATAGGATGCACATACATGCGTGGATGCCTAGCAAGGCGGACTGGTCCAATATCTACATTTTGACATTTTAAAAAGGATTAGAACTCTTATACATATGTATATATATTTATAATTAAAATTCATAAAAAATTTAAAATTTTGAAAATAAAAAATACCCGACTATCCCCATGCTCCTCCAAGAGGGAGGACAAGGTCGGTATCACCTCGAAAATCTAACCCAGCATATGGAAACTACTCCAAGGCTGGCAACTATCGCTCCCACCAAAAGTAGAAGTCATCGTCATAGACACTCTGGACCGATCCACCACCTCCCTGGTGGAGGAAGATCTCTCCCAACCTACTCAGCCTAGGCTGACGGGGAGAACGAACTGGAAATGGTACTGCAAGACTCAAACCTGACACTCTCTCAAAGAAAAAGGCTACTAACATGCTGGAATAACCAAAATTATTTTGCATGCCTCTTTTGCAGTCAGAGAGTTGTTTCCTCATTATCGGGAAGACTCCTAAACACCAATCATATAGGGCTCCCTGCATACAGTCCACTACTAGTCTCATTTGGTTCCGAGTTGCAAGGTGAAGTGATGATGACCCTGCAACCCTCACTATAGTGCTTGCCAATACCTATAAAGGAAAGTTGCGAATGTGAACAATAGGGATGCAACTACCCCTCTTTTGAGTGCCTAGCTCGCAGTATATGTCTATATAGTTTTGTACACTTAGGAGGTCGCCGCCTCTACCGGTACCTTCCAAGTTCACCAAAGCTCCTCGTCGTGATAAACTAGAAATGAAATAAACATCTTCTGATGTAACCTCTAAAAACTTACCTTGAAGGTCAAACATGCCAAGATCATGATCCCAATAGTTTATCAAAAACTCTAAGAGGTGGACATTTGACCGCATAGGTGAGGCACAAAAAAATTTCAATAACCCACTTCGACATAAAGCATTCACTATGGAGGCATCTTGTAGAGCTTCTTGGTCCATGTCTTCATGTTCCCTCTCCCTCCACTCAAGCACCACATTTCAATCTAATAACCAAGAAATTTCAAACCATTAGATTCATATAAAAAATTGAATTTTCTACCCTCTATATGTTTTTTTTTACCTCGCGCAGTGTACACGACTGTCCTTTGGGAAATTCGCATACTGTATGCGACTTTCCTTCGAGAAACCCATGTACAGAATGCATGTACGTGACTATTAACATACCATACCCGCGTACACAGCGTTCATGCTTTGAGGGTGCTTGAAAACATAAAATTGGGGCCCAAAATTGAAAATTGTTTGGATCAAATGAAAGAGCATGGAGTGTAGTTTTACCTGACACTTGCGGTTTTGAGAATGGTCCACTGAATCGTCCACACCGAGCAATCAAAGGTAGAGGTAAAACTTGTCTTTTTATGGTTAAAAATCAAATGGTGAGTTTTTTATTCATATTTTGAACTATTTATAGAAAAATTATTTTCAAAGTGGGTTTTTTGCCATCTCTTTTTTTCCATGTGATAGGTTTGTGGTCATTTAAATTTGTTTTCTCTCATATAGTATGGTTTTTGGTCATTCCACATGCATTTTGCATTTATACCTAATCCATCTTAATCCTAGCATTAATACTTTGACCCCGGGCTATGGTATCTATAACCATTAGTTCCTTGTTTATATCATTGTTCTTCCATGGTTAGGACTTTCCTCCCATGAGTATCCTCATTTAGAACCTAGTTATTGTCCTCTGATACTCATGCTGTAACTGCCATAGATTCAAGGGAGTCCTCTTAGCTATTTTTCACGCCAAATTGAGCCTCATTTTGGTCTCTTTTTACAAGCTATCCCTTTATAGGACTCTCTGCCCTTATGGATTTTCTTTAGGCCCAGGTCTAACTCCTCAAAACAGACTTGACTGCCAAGTAAAATTGTCCATTCAAGCTCGTTAAGAATATGTGAATGGGAATCCACATTGGTGGTAGGTTATCTCTTTCTCAGACCATGTGGAATAATACGAGAAAGGATCACTATCTTTTCTATGGAATTGAGAAGAGTATTCTTAGGTATAGGTTTATCACTTTTCTGGACCTGAGGGACTAAATTTACGGAAAATGAACACCCGGTATGAGCTTAGTTTTCTCTTTTTCATGCTCTAGACCTAAACATGAAAAAAATTCCGAGTGTACTTTATGTCTTTGTCATGCTCGTTAAACACCAAGAACAAAGCATCAAGTTTATTGTTGTAAGCCCCATTTCTCATACTCAAATGGATCTTTCCGAGTGATCTTGCTTTCCTTCACTCTCGTAAAACTCAAGATATATGTTGCTCTTGAAGGAGCACTGGGTAGGTGGTAATTTAACCTTTTTCGGACCTCCCTGACTAAGTATGAAAAAGGTTCACCTTTTCTTCTATGAAAGTTAAGAGAGTTCTTCTGTGGTATGTTTTATACTTTTTCGGCCTCAAGAGACTAAATTGGATGAAAAAGGACCCCCTTGGAGTCTTCTTCGGAGTTTTCAAACTCTCTAAACATGAAAACACCAAGTGAGCATATACTAGTTCGGGCTCATAAAATCCACGAATCAGTGACACTATCAAGCATTATTCCCTCTTCTCTTCAAGCTTGTCAAAAAATGAAGAGAGACTTGAGTTGACTTTCCTGGACTCGTTAAAATTTAACAGGGAAGATAAGGAAGAAGTTTTCTTTTGGTTCTCAATCAATGGCAGTATGTCTTCTTTGAACATAGCACTCTCTGTCTTTTCCGATACTCATGTCTCAATGTTCACTTTCATTTCAGCTATTACTTCGAGTTTCTTACTCCTCTTTTCAATTCTACCTGGGGAATCTGATCATGTCTCCTACATGGAAGATAAGTCTAGTTGTATTATCTGTAAAGTTAAAATCTGCCTTGGGTCATCTCTGTGTCGTGCTCATTGTTCAAGGATTTAACCCTGTATCTGATCTATATCTTGATTCCATCATTGTCTTATCTGTTATTACTTGTGTCTCCCTTACTTTACCCAGTTCCTAGTCACTCTTGTGATCCGTTGAAGGATCTATTGCCTTCCTCATCACAGTATGGTTCCACATCAGCACTTCCTGACAGCGAAGACCTAGATTTTTGACAATCGTACCTTAGGATTCACTTCCATTTTGGTGAATCCCTTTGCTTCAGTTGCCAATTATCACTTATTGGTTGAAAATCTGTTGAATTCTATCCATGTTCGACTTCAATAACATCTATTCACATGGCTTGGATTGTACTGGCTCTTTGGGATTTTTTATGAAGACCTTAGTTTCATATTTATGGACTAAGTTGCACAAGATTATGTTGTGGTCACTTACAAATATTCCAGATCTTTGAAGACTCATCATTATTATATATTGTGGCTTTGATCCACCTTTGTAATATATGTGGTCTTGTACCCATACTATATGATGTATTCAAATATTGTAAAGGAGTTAGTGTTCTAGTATATTGGACATAGCATCCTCAAATATGACTTTGTATATGACATTATTATGTGTTTCAGGTACTACCTCTGCTCCATTAGACTTTTGAGTTCTCCAAGATAATGATTATAATGTATTTCAACCATCGTTTCCCTCTGACCTCACACATTAGGGGGCATCTGTTATCAACCCAAATGGGTCCAATTGCCGACATTCCTTATGTTGGTACACAAAAAAACATCTTAGGATTGAAGTTTGCTAAAACACTATAGATGGGCATGACATGAGATGCATTTACCCTTGAACCAGCTTGCCATATTATTTTTCTAAGTGTTGAATGGCATACGCGACTATCCTCATTGCAACTCGTGTACATACGCGACTATTCTCATTGACAACTCACGTACTGTACGCGACTATCTCCATTGCAACCCGCATACATCAGCATACGCAAGTTTCCTTTAAGCAAATCGCGTGTCATACGCGGGTTGCCTATATTAATTATTGTGTACATCTTGATTCGACATTAAAAAATATAAATCACAATTAATGGAGATTAGTTGGGCCCTAATAATTAATTATCCTAACTGTTTCAACCTCCTCAACCTTCGAAACCACTCTATTTCCCAAAGTATAAATAGAGGCCTTGGGGAGGGCATTAATCAATCAAGTTTGGAGAGCAAAGTTATGCTGCTGATATATCTTCGGAAGTCTTGGAGCAGCAGAACTCAGAGTCCTTTGGTTCCATAGGAGTCCTTGTCTCAGAAGCTGGGTTGTACTCTTATCTCATTCACTGATTGTTAATAAAGAGAATTCTTCTTCCAATATTGTGTTGAGTCTTTTTCATGTATCATGGTTGATGAATGTATTCAATTATGCACTAGATATATTGTTTATCTAACCTCTCATATATACATGTATAAGATTGTACTTGGAGAATTTTCTCTTTGCAGGTGAAGGAGGTGCATCCCTAGAAGCATTGGAGAGAAGCAGAGCGGAAGAAGATCAAGCTTGGATCAACCGTCGGTAATTGGGTGAGTTAATAATTTCTTCCTATTTCCTTTCTATACTCTATTAAAGATGATTGTCTGCAAGGTTATTAGTAAGTTGGTAACCCCAGACCCTCGATTACAAGGGTGTTTAATCCTGAACAACATCCACTGGTGCCATTGGTTCCATTGGTGCCACCGGTGTCAATCCCTACATTATAGGAGACCACTTTCAGTGCCACCAACATCCTCCATTAGTTGGTTTTGGTAGGTGAGCAGTTATGCTGAGTCAACCTCCAATTACAATTTGTTAGATCACTTTCAATTAACCTAGCGCCAGTTATCCATGCATGAAGCGAGAGTGGTGCCTTTTTCCACCTACCTCATCAATTAACTGATTGTAGACTAATTTAGAGATATGGAGTTAGACTAGTGAGTCTTTATAAGTGATTTAGACACACTGAGATAGTTATTCAGTCAAGTTTAGTTAGCTATTCAGTTAGCTTGAGTTGGTAGATTCAAATCCTATCCATGGCATTCGAATTCTATTTATTGTATTATGATTGTATTATCGATTAATGAATGGAGATTAATGTTGTAATTAAATGATCAATTCTTATCATATTTGTCTCAAATTTGTGTTGTTCAGTATACATTGTATTTGATAATTCCACTGCATATTTCTCTTCTCAATTGCTCTCATTTTCCTGTAGATCAATGGTTCACAAATTTAACACTCCTCGGTGAAGATTATTGTCTAGGAGGAAAAAACTCTTAATCAAGGATAGTGAAGAGAAGAGGAGGAAAATACTCTTAATCAATCAAACACAGGTGGTTGGCGGTGAAGGTTGGTCATGGAGGTGGTGGGAAGAGCAGATGTCATTTGCTTTAAACAATTTATGTCATGTATAGTTCAAAGACAACTACCAAAGGCTCTTAGAAATTAATGTGAAGGTATAATGAACATGCATGTGTCAATGCCTTTAAACTTTACCTATATTTTCTTTCATAATATGAACATTTTTATGTGACAATGATTCCACTCATGTCTAAAGCATCTTAACAAAAGTTAGATACATAGCATCTCAACAAAGTTTTCTCGATTCTGAAGCAACTGAGCTTAATCAAAATGCATGCATGAACATATGCATATGAAAAACAAAAGAAGATGCAAGAGGAATGTCAGTTTTGAGCAAGATTCAAATACATAACATGAAGTTATCTCCAGTCTAAACCATTGAGCCAAAACCATATGCATAAACATAAGAAGATGCATAGGATGCGAGTTATGTTTCTTGTTTAGCGTGTCACACCCATTTCTATGTTATGTACTTGCGCTTGGAGGATACTAGCATATTACTTCACTATCGCTCCCATAATATGCTCCATGTCTCTACCAATCTTCTATGCTACATGCACATGATCAATTTCCCTTCAAGAATGAAGGGACGAAGTAGCGTCACTAGGCAAAGCTGCAATTAAAGCAAGAAGTGTTGCTTCACTATGTTTTTGCACAACAATAGAAAGGGAGACTATTGAATGGATAATGTTAATGGGAGAGGGAATTTGCAATTTTTGTGTCTGCTTTAGGTAAAACATTGGAAGAGCAAGGAATATGCTTAAGCAATGACAAAGGTGATAGGCGGTGGTGGTGATGGCATTGATAGAGGTGGTTGATGCATTGGCGGCAAGCTCATAGTACCAAGCAATCTCATTAAACACTTTGGGTTGTCTTTCTATGTTAATTATCTCTTCAATGCCAAGATTTCCTTAGTCATCGCCTATGCAATAAGACCCCGAAGTCATTATCCAATCGCATGCTAAACAAAGGAGTAAACTTTCTACCCGACCATTTTCACCGATCGAACGACCAACAATGCGTGATGTGAAAGCTCATGCGAGCCAAGTCATCCAATCGGTGCAAATGGTCAGGTAGAAAGTTTACTCCCTAAACAAATGATTTAAAATAATAGAGAAACAAACAAACGATTTAAATATGATTTAAAATAATTGAGAAAAAAATAAAAAGTTGATTTCCTGCAATAAGACCTCAAAGTCATTATCCAATAGCATGCTCAACAAATAATTTAAATATGATTTAAATAATCAAGAAAAAATAAAATGTTAAATTCTAAAATTTACTAGAATCTTGATTTTTTTAGTGAAAACACTAACCAATAATGTTTGACCAAAAATCGATTTTTAGTGAAAACACTAACTAATGATGTTTGACCAAAAATCAATTACAGTACAATGGCCTTTATGTTATTAAATAAACTAACGATGGCCTTTATGTTATTAAACAAGGGAGGTTGCTAAGAAACAAGTCCCTACCCTAAGTTTTGAAACTATTCAGCAATATTTAGCAATGAAATAAGAAACAAATTAGAGCTCACAAATATGGCCCTATTATGTTTCTGCGCTTTGGCTTGCAATGGTTCAACAAGACATGCAATATATTGATGAGACACCTGATCTGGATACACGTGTTGAACTAATTAAAACATTGAACAATGTTTCAGCTGGGAAGGTGTGTGTGTTTGGCCTTTCATTATCTTCTTTTTCTGGAGTTGCATCTCTATTTGTTGTCTCGATGCTATAATTTATCATTGATGATTATTTCAGATTTATGTTGAAATAAAAAGGGCTCGGTTGTTCAGGAAGCTTGCAAAAATAAAAGAAGAGCATGGTGTTATTGTTGAGGTTGCTGACTTAATGTAAGAAGTTATTGTATGTTTCTAAGTAAGTTCTATGTGTTCCTCGGGAATAATTAAGAATTTAATTTTTGTATTTTTTTTTGTTGCTTTACCTAGAAAAATGTTTGTTTATATCTTATGCCATTTAGAGATCTGTCTATATAGTTGTGGTAGGGTAGTTCTAGAAATAATTTTTTTATTGTAATTTTCTGAATTTTTTGGCTGCTAATTCTGGCTGGTTGATCATTGATGTTTTTTGTTGTAGGTGGAGACATTTGGAGCAATGGAAAAGACAAAAAGAATTGCATTCATCCTTGAACAAGTAATGATTGACAAATTATATATGCATTACGGTTGCGGAGGAAGATGTTTTGATATGCACACTACTTTTAAACAAAGTAGTGACTTAATATTGTTTGAAATAAGAAACAAATTAGAGCTCACAAATATGGCCCTATTATGTTTCTGCGCTTCGGCTCTATCCCTACCTTGGTTATTTCTTCCTCTGAAATGGCCAAACTGTTCCTCAAATCTCATGATTTGGTATTTGCTAGCCGACCTCCAATAACCACTGGGAAATACCTTTTCTACAATTTCAAGGATATGCTGACAACCCCGTTTGGCGAATACTGGAGACAAATGAGAAAATTATGCGTGACAAAATTGTTGATTGCCATTGAAACATTTCTTTTCATCCAGAAAAATAATAAAAGTTCCCAGGGGTAACATATGGCAGGCAGAAAAGTGAGGGAACAAATCCCTTCTCTATATTTTAGGATATAGATATATTCATACATTGTCGGCATTTTATTTTCATGCAATGATATAATTGTATGTGGATTTTGAGGTGGCTGGAGTACGTTGGGTCAAGTTGGGTAGGCCAGNGATATATTCATACATTGTCGGCATTTTATTTTCATGCAATGATATAATTGTATGTGGATTTTGAGGTGGCTGGAGTACGTTGGGTCAAGTTGGGTAGGCCGGAGACCTAGCAATACTACTTCGATTTACCTAATAAACTCAGCAAAATGTGTTTTTATCAAAGACGATCTCAACTTAGAGCAGAGCTGCATTGAAGCTTCCCTCGTTATTCGGACTAAGGAATCATCCAATCACCATAGTGAAGCTTCCATCGTTCCATATTCATGGGAAAATATTGGTGCCCTGCAGAACCAACAAAATTACACAACCAGAAACGGTGAAAGAAAGAACTTTTCTTCACCCATAAAATGAAGAGCCATATCATAAAGAGATACATTGATAATAAGTCCATTGAAGGCACTGACCTTCGCGTCACATAAAGCGAATTAGGAAGCATATCAAGAAAAAGCTTACAACTAGCTTTGTAAGTTGGAAGATCAAACCTACTCCATTTAATGCTACTAACTTCAGGTTATTTTGTTAGTCCCTTCACATCAAAATTATTGATGTGCATGATGTAAATTTGTTAAGTTTAAACACGTGTTCAAAAATAATGNTGCGCTATTTGGATTCTGTTCGCTGGAATTCAGTGCAAGAAGCCCAACTTAGAGATATGCTATCATCTCTTCAAATAAATGTCTCACCTGATATAGCTGCCAGACTTGGTATGATTCCATGCAATATTCCCAATTGTGAGCATATAGAAATACTGGAAGAATTTCTGCTAGAAATGTTATCCATGGTTTCTAATGGGATAGAAAGCCTCAATGGTTTGCCTCGAAAAATAGTTGANATGTTAATATGTTAAACAACAACACCTAGTTTAAGCATGCCTTCAAATATTTTTGAATGGCGCAAAAAATAGGTGGGACTTTATTTCTTACCATTCATATTTTGATAACAACGAAAATAATAGAACGGCCATCAATAAACTAAAGAGACACATGTCTTGATTAGCATGTTAATTAGTGGCAATATTTTGAATGACACGTTGCCACAAAACTGTCGTGTANTAAAGAATGCTTGTTCTGCGCTGTTGTGGCTAATGGGCGTGATTCGGCGTTGTGATGGAAAATTGTCTTAATTTTTGTTTTGAAAAAATCATCAAAACCTGGGTTTTAAATATCAAACTTGACCACCTAGCCACACGATGTCACACAATGTTACGGTAAGTGACAAGCAATTTTCTATCACATGGAGAAGTGGCAACTAGTGTCTGAATTTTATTGCCAGAAGTTCTGTTTCAGCAATCACAAAAAATGTCCATGCAAGGGTCGTTTACCCCGGAGGAAATTAAGACCATTTTCAACCCAACNTCTATAATAAAAGGAGAGTGTCACCATAACCAGAACTTACTTTCTCAATTTCTAGTAGCAATGGGGGAAGAAAAGCTGCGATGGGGAGACCAAAATACTGCAGATATAAANTCTATAATAAAAGGAGAGTGTCACCATAACCAGAACTTACTTTCTCAATTTCTAGTAGCAATGGGGGAAGAAAAGCTGCGATGGGGAGACCAAAATACTGTAGATATAAA